>CAUJRU010001507.1:0-144026 GCA_963277665.1 Viscum album | reverse complement strand
TTTCTTTAATGGGGCTGATAAATTAGAAAGTTATCATGTGGTAAGAGACTTCATCTCAATTTGTATTCTTTGATGCATAATTTATTTTTGTGCACCTAATTAATTATATATAGAGTAAAAAATTAAAATTTGACATATAATATCATGAAAAATTAAATATTAATGGTATTTTGAGTTTTAAATTTAATTTTATCATCTAAGGATATTTAAAAAAAAATCTTAGTTGAAATGAAATCTCATAACTCAATTCCTTTTTATTTGGTCTATAATAATTCTTCATTGTCATAAACATTAAAGGATTATGATTATATGTAATTTTACCTTATATTTATGTATTTTTCATTATTTTATTTTTATTTAATACAGATAAAAATTATATATTTATTAGTAAATTTTTTCTTCAACGTTATGATCATTTAAGGGTTTATTTCACAATCTCATTATATTTGAGATTTTTTATTCTTAAATTTACATTAAAGGAAATTATTCCATAATTATTTAAATGATAATAATATTCTTCTCATATGTTTATTCTAGTGATTTTATATATAATAGTACAATTTTACCACTCATTGAAACAATAAATGATTTAGAAAATGTTTTTAAGAAAACCCGAATTCATTTCTTACTTTAGTTTCAAAATATATTTTCTTAAAAAAACACAATTTAATAAAATGGTATAATTTTTTTAACCATTACAAAATGATTTATTAAATATTTTTTTATTCTTTTGTCTTCTAAATTTTTTGTTAAAGGAATATTCTTGTTTTTTTTCTAAATAAGGGTCTTTTCCAACCTTTTTAACTTCTAAAAGGAATTTTATTTCAACCTTGTACAAAATGTAATGAAATACCCACCATCATTTAATTGAAGATTCAGTTGAATGTTTTAAAGGATAATTTTTAAGGAAATTTTTTTTTAAAATTTTTTTTCAATGAAAAAGTTTTTCAAAATTATTTTCATACTGAGAATGCTATTTTCTTTAAGAATATTTTTATAATATCTTTTAAATTTATTTCTATACATCAATGAATACAACACTTTAGATTTAATCAACTTGGGATAAGTTTTAATAAAACCATATTTATTATTCCTCTATAAGGATTATGATTTATTTGACCAAGGATAGTATCAAAATTCAATATCTTGACTACTTTGTTAGTCCCATTCTTATATTGAATTCCCTATGATCATTAGAAATTAAATTTTTCCTAAATATCCATATTATTTATCAGGGATATGTTTATTTCCTAAACCATATACCATATTTATATATTGTTTTTACGTTTAATATTATTTTCTTTACTAGGGAAATACTGATAAATTTCCATCCTTTACTCGATACAGAATATTGATAAGGCACCTTTTTATGAATTTAAATTGGTTATTTGATATATGAGGAATTATTTGGACTTTCAAGTCATGGGTAGGGGACTATTTAATGAAATACTTATGGGTTGGGTAATGGTTTATGAAATATAAATGATGCATCATAAGTCTCATGGGATTAGTTAGTCGGATATCCTTAGTGGGATTTACACCTAGTAAGTTACATACCATCTTATGAAAGACATATATAGTGAAAGTGTCATGTTCAAGGTAGCAATGGAATCCAAAAATTAAGCACAACCTTCATTTTGATTCATTTATTTTTATCCACGAGAATTTCACGATGAAAAAATATATGGATGCATTTAATTCCTAAGTTTTTTTTTACTGATTGAAAAGTTGAATTTTTTATTAATGGTAGGAAAAACACACAGAGAGTTTAGGGTAGACAGAAATGGTAAAGACCAAGGGAATCTCCCCTAAAAATATTATTACAATCCTTAGGAAACAAACCCAAATATAAATAGATAATGATAGACTCCACTGGTTCACCTCTTCTAGATAATGAATTTGTGGAAATGTTTCCTTTACGCCACATATGCACAACCTTTATGCTTGGATCCAACAGATTCCTACCCTTCTGAATATAGTGTATCTGATCCTAATGAGGATTGCTCTTCCCTTGATTATCCATCAGCTAGTTATTTAAATGAAATCCCTTTTTAGTTATTTACCATTCCATATTGATTATCCACATCCTTATCATTTTATTGATTACATGGAATTTGTGTTCTATTATTTACCTTTCCATATTGATTATACTCATTGATTCATTATTTCCTCTATTGAACATAACGTTTAATAATAATTTGATCTCACGCTTCTTTTTTCCCTTTCCCCAGGATTCCTTGATGTGTAATTGGAAGGATATAAAAGGATACTCTAGATGGAATAGATATATTACCCTCGATGAAACATTTATGTTGTAATTAGTGTATTCATTTCTAAAACAAGACACATATTTTTATTTGGATTACCAAGACTACAAAACTGGTCATTCCCTTGGACATGATTTAAAAGTATCTCATTTTAATGTAATGGTATCATGAAACCAACTCTAAGAATTTTGGGGTTGTGTTTTTACATGTTTCCCATTTGAAATAATGTTTTTCTTGATGTGGTGTCATCATAATTCATATAGGTTCAACTTAATATGAATCATATTATATCTTGGTGTCCTTTTTAATTTTGTTACATATTTCTTAATAACACTCATTTTGTTCATTTTTTTAGTATCTCCTCTGTAAAATAACTAAAATATAACTTACCTGACCATTATATAATCCATGATAAACAAATTAGTGTATCATGGTAATTCTAGATTAAAAAATCGTCAAGTCTTCCCATAGAACTACCCCACTATCCCATATACCTTAGATCATTGAATACATTCCCACCACCTTGACCCTCATGAGGGATAGCCCTACACACTAACCTACCCCTCCTGAGGCCATCCAATAATATTAGGAATAAAAAAATTCCCATTCCAAAACTACACCTTAATTCATGTTTAGGACCAATAACATGAAAAATTCCATTAGTGTACCCTCTTTACTATTGACCAAGATAAATTTATTTTTACACGCTCCATAATTTTTTTTATCATTTATACTAGCTACAAGAAGAATTATTGATTAAGACCTAGACTAATTTTTAACTCCTCTCCTGTGTTATTAACATCATTTCACTCCTCTCATAAGGATGACGTACCACCATTATCTCCTCAATTCCTCATTTTAACTAATAATTGACAATAAAAACATATGATGGAGCATATGAAATAATATAACATAGTGATATATATAACACATAACCATTTGGGGAAAAATAAAATTATCATAAAATCATTGTAAAGTTAAATTACCACATGATGAACAATCTTATATCATTTTGAATTAGAATTAAATACCTAAATATAATATATTTCAAAACATTATAATTATTTAATCCATTTACAATAAATTAAACTTATTTTCAATTTTGGGATTAATACATTCACTAATCATTATGTCAAGGTCTCAGGGTTTTCTATTATACCCATAACTCTAATCCTTTAATCATTTCATTACTCTATATTTATTAGCATGTTATCAACATAATTTAATCCTTGAGAAACCTACCATTCAATAATAAATCATCTAAGTGATATTACCTCATTATGAGAACTAAGTCAAATTTATTTTTATTTCTTGGAAGATATAAATTCTCTCAATGGGAAAATAATAACAAGGATTAAAGATTAAGAAATTTACTAATTATACAAAAAATTATGATAAATAAAATATGGTTCTTAACCCAACATAATCATTTGAAATAAATTCTAACCCTTTCCAACATAATTTTTATCATCCCATCACTATTAACATCATGATACAACCATAAAATAATATCACATAACTCATCTTAATTAAGAAAACTGGTTTTAAAAATTAAAAAAAAGGTGTTAGTATTTTAAACATGTAAACATAAAAAACCTTAAACACATGGCCAATAATGGAGTCATCCGCCCAAACCAAGTCGGGTTTTATATCATATTAAATAACATAACATAATGATATATTTAACAACCAACCATTTTTGGGGAAACTAATAATACCTCCACTCATTTTAATGATATCATCTCACGTGATAACCAATATTCCATAACTAAGAACTAAAAAAATGTAAAAATATATTTAGAAAATTTGAAACGTTCATAGGGATTTAATAAATTCACAAAAATTTAATAATATTTCATCAATATGGATTTATAATTTTATTAATCATTAAGATTAGGAGCATAATTATGATATTATATCTTTATCAATACTCCATAAATCCTTTAATCATTCCATATTTTTTAAAGTTATTTCAATATTATTTAATCTTTAATAAACCTACCCTTAATACATCAACTATTTAATATTCAATAGTTTCATGCACAAAAAAACACCCATATCTGTTTCATTGAGGATATAATTATGTGAATTAGGATACAAATAAAATGTAGTAAGTTTGTAGTGAATTAGATATCATGAAAAAGTGTCCAGAAAATACTATAAGGCTCTCAATTCATATGAATATATATATGATTCATAATATATATAAACATATATTAAATGAAGTTTGTTAGTTATACAAGGAATTATCACTGATAAAAATCATTTTTAGAATATCCATTATATATTTAAATCATTTTGTAATAAATTATAATTTATTGGTTATTTACTTAATTTATCAAAAATAAAATATTTTCATAAATAATAATTTTATAAATACGTAATATATATTATATTATTTTAGAAAAATTTATAAATATCCATGATTTTTTAATTTTAGAAATATCCAGTGTGTTAGGTTTTATAGCTAATGCATAAGATATCTTTTCAAGGAAAAAACTAGTAAAGAAAATGTAAGAAACATATTTCTTCTAGGGGAATTTTAACTCATACATAATATATAATAGTCAACAAAAATTTGGAAGAGAAATATAAACCTAAAATTCATATAATTAAATAAAATTATCATAATCCTTACAAAGCATATAAATAAAATAGAAAAGTACATAGGAAAACCCTTACTCATGATAAATGTCAATGGGAGGGTTCATAAAAATTCAAGCACCTAAATGAAATTCTTGTCCAATTATTATTGTCTTTGAGAATCTAAACTGAACCCCAAATGAAATTGGTGGAAATCATAGATGAACGAAAAAACTTATACCTCTAAAATACGGATTTGAAAATTATAAGAGAAATATGCAAGGAATATCAGGAAATAACAGTGTATGATCAGGCATCATATCCGGAAATATATTTTCATATATATCATCTCAATAAATTCTGTAATCAAAATCCAGATATTGAGAATAGATTTTTTAGTCATATTCCAATTTTCACACTTATAGTCTAATATGACAAAAAATTATTTTAACCAAAAGGATGATATTCTTGAATAAAAACATCTTTTACTATTATATAATCTCAAAAGATAATTCCATTAACTTCTTATCATCCACAACATCTAATTCACCCTGATTATTAAAATTATAGTTATAACACATCATAATAGAAACAACCCATAATTACATGATTACTAAAATGAATTGAAAACTATTACATTTAAAGGATCATTTAAATTAAAATTTTAATATAATTAGGATAAAAATGCATAAAAAATCCTTAAAATATAAAATGGACACTTTAACACAATTTTCTGTTTATCCATTATAATAGGGTTCTTAAATTTATACTCCTAGTTTATTCAAATCTCTTATTTATTTTTAAGGATGAGTCACCATAAGGGAGATATTTTACTTTTTATAGTTCATATAAATCCTTATATCATATGATAAAATTTTGGGATTGTATTATGGGGAAAAATATCATTAATTGGCATAAAAATAAAATATTCCAGTTAAAATAGTAAAAAACATTTAAACTCAAGATGAAGATTACATTTTTCAAAATAAAACGTTGAGAATATAAATAAAGAATATAAACATTAGAAAATAGACATTTTCTCAATGAAAACCATTGAATCCCATTATCAATAATAAAATTTCCAGGAATGGTTCATGAGAAAATTTTATTTTGAGAAACAAATCTTTAATCATTATAAGTTAACAAAATTTCCTTATCATAAAAAATACAATTCAGTTCATAAAAACCATTAGAAAGAATTAAATAGTTCTCCTAGAATATTATACTTAAAACCCATTATAATTCCTATTGATATTATGTTATAAATAACTAGGTTATAATTAATTATGTAGGAGTAACCTAGAAGGATATCTTCCCATTTTTTCACCTTTGATGACTATTCATTAATAAATGAATTGAGAACCATATCGATCTCACACATCATCACAAGCTATATGAGGCTCAATCATTTCATATATAATGTTCAACTTACAAAAATAAATATAACTAATATTATATTTCGGTTTTTCATCCCGAAACCCTTGAAAGCACATTTAAATATATAGAAAATCAATTTCAAATATCTCAAAAAATTAGAATAATAACCATTATCTCTTGAAAATAATTTCAAAACAATACAAGAAAAAAATAAATAAGATATTAACTAAAATTAAATAAATAATTAAGGATTAATATTGACAAAAAATAACATTTATTTCAGTTGTATAATGAGGTAATGGGGTAAACATTGAAAACATATTATTTTCTCACCTTTTTAAAAATAAAATGTGTGTTGTAATGGAAAAATTAAAAAAATATTATTTTTAATCATTTTGAATTATATTAAAAAGTTTTTAAAATAACCATTATAAAACATTTTGATATAGATAAAATCATCCATAAAATATTTTGATGACCATAAACACTATTGATAATGGATTTGAATGATAAAACTTTATGAAATTTTTATAATAATATCTCTTATGACATTTGTTCTGATATTAAAGGACATTTAAGGAGTTAAATTTAAATTAATTTTAAAACCACTTTAATTTTATTTAGTGTAGAATAATATACATCTTTAAGATAGATTATACCAAAAAATCATGCAGTGAATGTGAAATTAGTCTTAATGATAGGAAACATATATGAGAAGTCCCTTAACTGACCTCCTTATGCGCCACATATATCTTTTAATTTCATGAACAAAAATATAGTATCAATTTTATAGAGGATTAAGATCATTTTTCAAGTTTATTCCATTAAAAATATTACAATAATTCCATATAATACTATGGATCCCATATACATAGGGATACTATTGAGGGGGATGGGCTATGAATCAATAGTATATGTCAAATTTCCTTTTACAAAATCTTTCACTTGAGTGAAACCCTTGAAGACAATTATTATACTTATCAAATAATTAATCACACTATCATTCTTGCATTGAAGAAAATAAAAACATGAAAACCATATGAGTTTTTTTCAATGATCATCCATAATGTGAGAAATTTCACCTTTATATGATCAAAATGTGGTTGTTTTAAATATTTCAGTATCACTACAAATTTTTGTGATCACAAGTGAAAAATATTTCTCACACATTATTATAGAAAAGTAAAACACAATTATGATAAAATAATTTTTTGTTATTTATAATATTAAACCATGTAATTCAAGATATTATCCTTACTCTTGATGATTAATAAGACCTTACTTGATTATCTGGATATCACAATGTTCAATAGAATGATCTTCATCTAAATAATTTTTCATATGACCAAATGATATTATTTAAATATAAAGCTCATTGATTTTTTTCTCAATGTTTCAGGATTTCCATATTGCGAAAGATATCATGCATCCATGTAAATAATTTCAATCCATTTTCATGTGTGAACAAGTTTAATCTCATCTCAATTCCTTAGTTTTACTAATTAGACATTCTATATTCTTCAACATTTTCCCAAAAAAACTGATGGATTAAAGATTGTATCTATTTATCCAAAAAGATTCATGAAAATGACTTCATGAATATATCAATAAAAATAATATATGTAAAGTATATTATCCAAGAACCCTTTTTTATTTATGTATTAGAACCCTTGAATAATTCAACGATTTTCAGGCCAACTCATGTCTTTTTAAATGTCCAAATATGTCAAGATTAATTCAAAAAATATATAAATAACCATTACCATATTAAAATAGAAAAATATTTTTTCAATAAAACATTTTATATTTCTAGTTCCTTACAGAAATACATAGATCAATGAAATCAAAAATATCTTAAAATTGTTTTACATAGAAATTCATATACATTAAATATTTGCGACATAGTGCATCTTCAATAGAGAATTATTCTTCCAAACATCAGGACCAAAAAATAAATACAGTGCGCATTTTATCTATGTTGTGAATAACATTAAATAGGATGTAAACTAAATATAACCAATTTTAACATTTAAAATTTATGTATAAGCTCTATAGTGTAGTTCCAAATTATTTTCTAAAACCACAATTCTTAAAAAAATATCTTCTATAGTGAAAGACTTTCACTATTTCTTGTGAAGACTCTCAATATCACAACACCTCATAAACTGTGTTATGGAATGTTCTCTTACATTCTAGGATTTTATTTTTTACCCTTACAAGACCTATAGAGCTTGTGGATTACCCTTAAGCATGTTGGATACACTTACAACGTCCGAGCCGTACTAGCACAAATTTGTACTGATACCCATATGTGAGATTCTTATCCTTATATTATCCATGGAACATATGGTTTACCCATGCACAGGATACACGTGATGCCTCTAAAAAAGCTACCTAGACCCTTACATTCGGAATAATATCATTACATGGATGTATACTACTATCACGTCAGATTTAAGGTTCAACCGTTCACTGTATGTATCCTTCAATTACCTTTACTCAATTGCCCATGGACCCTTACATAGTCTTCAGGATGTGGGAATTCTACCCCTGTTAAAGGCAAAACACCATTATGTAAGCTTCCATATACTTCCTATACCATTACATGAGGATTATTATACACATACATTGTAAAGTGTATGAATTTTATATAGCATGTATATATAAGACTTACCTTTACATAACTAAAAAAATTATATCAAAAATTTATAAGGACATTTAAAACACCTTAGGATCAATACCAAGGCCCTCCAAAATAAATAAAGGATGAGTAATACAAGGTTCCACCATACAAAAATACATATCATTTAATACATTAAAGAATATAAAAACTATAATCATAATTCATGTAGCCTTTTTGTGTTGACATTCTCAACTAGTGTTCTTCAAGATATTCCTTCACAATTATTCATTGTTAAAAATTAAAATATATTAACAAAATAATTGTTTCTCCAATATCCCTCTATGTATTTGTTTTTAACTAATAGTTTACATCCACAACACTCATAATGAGTCATAAATTCATATCCTTCCTAAATAAAAAATGTCCATACAAAAGAAAACTGAATATGTTAATTCTTTTTTAGAAAATTCCATCTCATAGTAGAATGATGTATTTAGAGAATTGACTAACATTATCTCCTTATTTCTCACACATTTTCACCCCCTTTTTACTATAACCACACAATTAGATTCAAAAACCCCAACCTTTAAATAAAAATTATTACATATTATATATCTCTTTGATAATAGAAAAAAAAAATCAAAATTGGGTCTTAAAAAAGGTGTTTAATTACTCGAGAGGGGATGAAAACCAATGTGTTTCCTTAGTGTCTCAAATTTATCCTTAGGAAATTTTTTGGTGAATATTTTTTCCTTATGATATTTAGTTGGAAAAAATTACAAAATCATATTTCCATTTTCCACTTTATACTTGATGAAGAGAAATCATATTCCAATATTCTTAGATCCTAAATTTTGTATTTTATTTTTTAAAATATTTGTAAAACATTGATTATCCCCATGAATTCTATGAGTTTTTTATAATTTCATACATAAATACTCTAATTATTACATCACCAAAATCATTTTATTGAATGAAAAATTCTGACAACATATTTATCCTCTGTAGTACTAAATGTGGTTGAGTTATATTTTTTATAGTTCCAACTCACACAACTATTTATTATAAGAAAAAATACACCTTGGTTGAACCTTCTATTATCATATTCAACAACCCAATAAACATTAGTAAATATATATAGATTAAAAATATTTTATATTTTGTAATGTATCCCAAAATTAAATTATCCTTTAATATATATATATATATATAACCTTTCAGAATCAACATGATGTGACTCCTTTGGATAACTTTAATGTCTAGAAAATAGGCTAAAATATATACAATATCTAGTCTGGAAGATGTGAGACAAAGTAGTACCCCATTAAAAATTTTTAGCTATCTTTTATTAACAATGTCTACATTAGTATCCTTTGAAAACATGAGACCCACATGAATGGGTGGTGATACTAAAATTGATTCTCCCATTTCAAATATAATCAATGATTTATTTAGATTAATTTCTTTGGGATGAGAATGTAAGATTTTCTTTTTTTTAATAATTTTAATTCTAGGAAGTTTCTTCACTCACTAAGAATTAACATCTCAAACTACTTCATCAACTAGTTTGAATTTTTTTGACAATATTTCCAATGATCACTCAAAAAAAATTATCATATATATATATATATAATTTAAATAAGTGTACCTATCTTTATTTCATTGATATATAGGCCAATTCCAATATTTCCTTTGATAAATTTAAATCCCTTCTGGATGTTTCCAATCCTTGAATACTTAACCAATGGATTCATTCTTAATATATAAAGAGAATTATTCAGTTATCATACTCTAATGTAATCATTTTCAAGGAAAGACCCATTAGGGTTCTCAAGAAAACAATTTTTTAAATATCACCATTAAAAAAAGGAATATATGATATTAATTTGATCGATGTTAATTTTTTTTCTTGTAACAGTAAGGATCATTCTAATTGTTTACAACCATGTAACAAGAGAAAAATTCTATTCAAAGTCTATACAGTGGAAATTATAGTATACCTTGCATAAATTATTATTATTTATTTGAAATAACCATTTACTAGTCATTTAACTTGTTCTTAAGGGCCCACATGGTCCCAAAATGAATTTTTATCATCACGTTTTTAAAGAAGAACCCATGTGAACATCTTTTTAATTTGACTCAACTCTTCATTCAATGAACCAATATAAAATTTATATTTAATGTATTCTTTAACTAATTTAGGCTCAACCTGATAGATAAGTGCTTTTTTATTTTAAATCATCCACTCACTTCTAGTAGTATTTCTAGTTTCCTCATCATTTATCACCATTCTTCTTATATACCGTGGTGAAGAATATTCTCAAATGATATTAAATATTTATATATGATTCACCAAACAACCTTACTTTTGTTTTATATATTATAAAAATATATTCATCATCATCAATAAAATATTTATCAACACTTCCTATATATAGTTCAAATTTTTGCTATTTTTTACTAACTTGTTCCGAAGACTTCATATTATTTTCATTATCTTTTAAGAAAATGTTACATTTGAATCTTACATATGGGTTAGTTCCCAATGATTTTGACACCATAATAGTTAACCATTTTTTTATGTATATTATTCCAACATCTGTATCCTTTTCCATTACATATGTATCCATGTAAGATACCTTCCTTACAATTATCATCAAATTTCAGAAAATTTTATTCATTTATTATTATAATTCAAGTGCTCCCCAGGACTCAAATGTTTCTAACTATAGTTTTCTTCTTATAAAACATTTTATATGAATCCTAATTCAAATTTCTCCTAAATAAATATTGGGTTTTAAATATCAAATTATTATACACATATTCCTTCCTATTTAATTTTTATCTCTTAAACTCAGCAATCCTGATTCTCTCCACTTCAAAAATTCTTGTATTTATTCTTGAAATAGCTCAATTTTATCATAGTGCGCATGGGTTACTATATTGTTGTCTTATTTCATAATTTTCAAGGTGATATTCAAAAACTCTTCCATTGTATTACTCCCCATTACTGATCCCAATTTCTTGATGTGAACACCATGCTCTCTTTCAAATTCTCTCCACTATACCATGAATATATCAACTGTCTGTTGCATATTCCATAAAACAACACTATTTTAATTATTTTTAAATTATCAATAAATATAATAAAATCAAAGTCAGCTTTTATATATTGATGTCTCAGAAGCCCAAAACTAATATGATTGAATTGATTCTAGGGGCCTTTTTTATTATGTCTTCATGATCTTATGCTTCCCATAGACCATTTTCCTTTTTTGATAGGATGTATAGACAGTATCTTTGTCTCATATTAATTGAGTAATAAACCAAAAAATATTTCATTAGATATCATACTGATATTAATTTTTATGATATGTCCATGAAGTCCATGACCTATATATTTTTCTTCTATATGAAAAATATGGTAAGAATTACTGAGATATCTAATAAAAAATAAATTACCACTGGTTTTTCCCCATATTATAACAAACATTCCATTGTTAGTTATCTAAATGAGAATTTATTATTATTATTAATGATTATCTTATTAAATTAAATTTTTAATTTACTATCTCTCAATAATTTATGTTTGGGCCCACCAACTAATATAACCCCTATGAGTTTAGTTGGGGTGGTTAAATTTTATCTACACAAATTACCTTAATTTTTAACAAGTTATCATTTCTAAAGTCCATGATACATCCATAATGTTCCTCAATATTATTTGGGATCATGGTATCTAAAATCATATGTGAAGAGAAACCACTATCAAGAATATGTGTCCTCCCATATATATGGATTTTAAATAAACATAAAATAATAAATGATTTGTGGATTTTTATTTTATACTGAATATTTTTGTATTTAATATTTTTTTATTGATATAGAATCATGACCAAACATTGTCTAGAATAATTATGTTTCTGGTCACATATTCCACAAGTTTTCCAAATTCCTTCAAACATGTTTTGGTAAAACATCACATGTGAGTTGTCATTTTTTTCATCACAGAACTTTGGTACTCCCAAAATAATATAATATCCCCACTATTTTTACTCCATTAATTCATAAACACATACAAGTTATACCAACGGACCAAAACCATTATCCCATAAGATCAAAAAAACCAACATTAACCCCTAATGTTAGATCAAACATAAAACTACTGAGTATATATTTTATTTTATATGTTTTTTTTGAAATTATACCTACCAATTTTTTGAGGTATCTTGTTTCTTATGGTCAATCTCCACAACCCTAATAAATGTAGACTTCATTTGAGTATTTTTTCTCGTCCAATGTTTTACTTGAATTTCTATTGAAACCTTAAAAATTAGGCATTAGAGATTTAATATTTTCATATTTAATAATTCCATAATTTAGCTGAAATGTTAGTACGACATTTTTGAGCATTCATAGATGATTCATCCTTTAATTTAACAGATTTAACGAAACCAATCATCATCCTTTTGAGTTTCTTATTATCACTAAGACACCATTACATAGCCTTCATAAGTTTATCCTCATAAATATTCATATTATTCTATTATCCCCATATAATTAATCCATTCATACAGAATTTTACAATGATAAATTTGATCTCCTCAATTTACTCATCTTGCTCACTACGATACTCATCTTTAATTTTCATAAGTGTGTCTAATTTCTACATAATTTTTTTTAAATATTTATTGAGATCTCTATTTCTTTCAGTACAAATTTCATGTTATGTCCCCAACATATGAACCATATAAGCTTCATATCCTCCTTATTTTTTACAACATAAGAAATCATATTTTTATTTAACATGTCCCACAATGATATTTTATTTTATAGATCACTCATCTTCTAACTCACTACATGTGGAAGAGTTGTCTTCTTCATTTTTGATTTACATGATACTAATTTTAGTTCAAAATTACATCTTTTTTCATTCATAAAAAATATTATTGATTTTAGAATAATTTACTTTTGACTTCTACTATGAGTTTTCTTCTTCATCATCTTATTCCATAGATTTATATTTCTTTGTAAAATCTATAAAAAATTTCCAATACCTCCACAATTAAAATATTAATGTGTTAAATTTTCTATATACCTTATTTTATGAATTTAAATATTTTTTTCATGAGATAAATGATAATATTTTGATTATTGTCAATCTCATTGTATTATTCTATATCATTTGGGGATTAAAAAAGTTCTTCCTCCTCAATAATTTTTATAAAAAAATATTTTAAATCCGATAAATCTTTTTCCCTTTTTCTTGAAGACAAATTCATTCCTCATCTCATAGTTTGGGGTATGATTGTGTAGTTACATGGGAAGTGTATTTTTTATTACATTTTAGAGTTTTTTAATGTTTTCATCAACATATTTAATTGATTAATCTTTCCAATTTTGGAACGTTTTTATTTTTATGTTTTTCTAGAAGGAAAAATTGATTTATAAAGATGGAATGAAATGTGATTGAAATACGAGCTAAACGACACATCATACCACTTTTCTTCACTCACGATATGAAACCAGATATTTGAGGGTTGGGAATGCCAGAAATTCTGGATCAAAGATACTATAGATCATGTAATAGAATTAGACATTGTGAATTTTCTAAATTGAATTTTCCATGTAGGAAATGTCATTATTTAATTACACACTATGAAAGACCATTACACATCATGTAACCACAATGCATGATGTTAGAACTTTCGTAAAAAGTTATCGTAAAATATTACACCGAGATTAGTGATGCCTAAAATTAAAGGGATTACTTGAAATGAAATAACATTACATGTCTTGTATGTATTATCAAGTAGAAAAAAATAAACATGAAGTTGATGTTTTTATGGGAGTTTCTATAAAAACCCCCCTCATATGACCCTGAAGGATAATATGGGACAAGAGGGAGTTGGGGAAATGCCAAAAGTGGACTAAAAGATGAAAGAGTGATGATTCGTATCCCAAATTCACCAATTTTCTTCACATATATTCTTCTTCGGCTACCCATTTTACTAGTTCTCTTTATGCCAATCAAGATCGAGTAGCTCTATTTATTCCAACTAATTTGATTTTAGTGGATGTGATGCTTCAAGATTAATTCTATTTTATTATTAATGTTTTTTATTACTATATATCAATTTATCAATTCAAAATCTATTTCTTTCACAATTCCATGACCATTACTTGTGAATTGAGGATTTTTATTTCATTGAATCAATTAATTTCCTTAGTTATTGTATGAATGCAATGAAATCAAGGTCAGTTTTGTTTAAATTGGGTTTTAGGTCACCTAGTTTGGTGTTTTCATCCAGTAGATGACCATGCAAAAGTGTGGTCATAGGATTAGGGTGGGATATCAAGAAAATGGATTCCTTATGACTCAATTCTAACGCCAAACCTAAAAAAATCGATTATCAATCAAATCCCAAGAACACAAACATAAAAAACACTAAACCTTGCATGCATCTTATCTTGATTTCAACCCCAAATATTTCATGTTCTCTTTATATTTTCTCTAAACAAACAATCAATTGAAATTTTAGTTTTATAATTAATTTTGATCATAAGATCAATCCTGGTGAGTTCAACACTCATACTTACCATTAAATATATTTTTAGTTATTATTTTTATGTTTATTAAATTCTTAATTTTTTTTAGAACTTTAGGAATTAATGATTCCCCTCAGGCTATCATTTCTAAAGTGAAATATATTATATTTATTCCAAAGTTTAAATCATTATGACATATATATATGAAAACTTTCTAATTATTTTTATGACCAGAGTTGAAAAAAATTGTAACCAAAGCCTATGGTGGGGATATAAATCTCATTTATCCTTGTAAATTGTTTTTCAATATTATTTCCTTTATAAAATATTATTTTTTCAAATTTTTACCAATAAAGTTTTAATTTTCCTTCTATTATTTTGATATTACTTTATAAATAATATTTACTTTCTCCCACATTTTCATATCTGTTTAAAGAAACATGAAATATTTTATCAATATTTTTTAATAATGAATATTGTATATATAATTTCTTACATTAATATCAACATCAATAGTTATCTTATCTTGAAAAGTAAGTATCACCATGTCCTGAAATTAGTTAATAACCAATAGTTATTGTATCACATATTTCTAGCTGTTATGATATCAACTAAGACAACATTATATATTTCTAATCATGAGAATTATTTTCATCAAATGGGATCTCCTATACGATTCATAAAATTAAAAATTGTATATAATATACCTCATATGATTATAAACTCTAGGGAACCCAGTTCTAATACAAATTGTAGAGACCAAGTTATTAATATTACTACTGATAGGGGAGGAAACTCATTATTACTTTTCACTTTAAAAAAAAATCAACTTGAATAAAACCCTTATAATAGTTCAATGTCCTGATTTAATATTTAATCAAATTTTTTTTCCCGAATGCATGAAAATAAATATAATAAAAAATTTATTTTTACAAGGTTTGTTATCAATGTGAGAACATACTACTTTAATTGACGAACCTTTTTTTTCATTGATTTTTTTATATGTGTAAATTTATATGATCACAAGTGTAGAACAATTTTCACAAAATGTTATCGAAATGTAACATACACATCCTATATAAGATAAATGGTGTCATTTATACTAAAAAAAATTATTAAATATATTCTCTTTGATCTTGATGATGATTAATACCTTCTTCGATTTTTATGATATCATAATTTTAAATGGAAATCTCATCTCCAAATAATATTTCAACAAATCAAATGATAATATTTATACATAAATATCATTTTGTTATTTCTCTATATTTCATGATAAACATATAAATCATGAGGGAATGGATTCACTTTAATAATTTACATCTCATTTCATGAGTCAAAAAGTATTAGATATCATCTATTCCATTGGATAACCAAGTAGACTCACCCAATCCTTCTACACATTCATGAAAAACATGATGACTTGCATATTCTCTCAACATTACATGAATTGATTCGTAAGAATTTTTATATGAGTCACCCAATAATAAGAATTATATCATAGTATCTCATCTATAGAACCTTGGTATTTATATACCAAATCCCTCTATGAATTATCCAGGTTTCATATTGAGTGATGGATTTTAAATGTCTAAAGATATCAAGAATCATTCAAAAAATATATAAATATTCATGACCATAGAAATATACTATAATATAACATCATAAAAATAACCAAGATATCACATTATTTGTGTAAATGGTTATACCATAGTAATCATCTATAGGTAAAAAAGAAGTTACAATGAAATTTTGATCCATGAAACACATGGGACAACATGTATCTTCTACGGTACAACATTATTAAAAAAATGTAGACCATAAATTTATTACAGTGTAGTATTTTCTCTACATCATAGACACCACTAAAAATGAATTAAACCAAGACTAACCCACACTCACATATGTTTGATTGGAACCAACATTGTGGTTTATTAACCTATTATTTTATTGAACCAAAATTATAACCGACATAACAACCATGGAATGAGAAATGTCACTATAGGATTTGAAGACTATCACAATCCAGAATTTTCATAAGCTATGTAATTGTATATATTTCTACACCATAGTATTTTCTTCTTACTATTATGTGAGTCATGGTACATGTGAGTTTACCTTAGGAATGTTGGATACACTTATGAAACCTAGCCTATACCCTTACATAGTTGTATATATACCCTTAGAAGAGTTAATGAACATTTTTTCTGCCCTAAAGTAGGTCACATATGATACCCTTATGAAATATTATTTTAACTTTACTAATAGATTAAATAATTTTAATGGATTAATTCTATCCATATATGGGATTTATGTTTCAGCATGTACCCTTATGTAGAATTCAAAAACCATTATACATGATCCTGAACACCTGTACAAAAAATTCAATAATGGTCATGCTACATTTGAAAAAAATGAATAACCTTACACAAGAATATGTATTTCACTTATACCCTTACATAATCTTACCTATACCATTACATAGGTAAATGTAATACAATGTGCTGAATGTATAAAATATACTTACATTAACAGAGTTATCCAATTTATATCAAAAAACTTCCATGGCATTATAAATCACCTCAGGCTCAATCCCGGGGCACACAATATAAGACACATGAGGAAGAAAATAATCCTTCATCCACCCAAAACTTTTTATTTATTTCTTTTAATAATAACACAATAGTCATAATAATTTAAAATTACACATTATGTTGAACATCCACACTTGATTTCATCATGATTTATTATCAAAATTATTGGTTAAACAAATTACATGATTTATTCTAAAAAATATTGGTTAAAAAAATTAAAATATAAATAATATATCTAATATATCTTTCTTTACCATGTTTTATTAAGATAAAAAATCTTTTAATTTCACATTATATGTTTTGAGCTTGTTCTGTTCATAATCCCCTAAATAATAACAACAGGTTTACCATGGTTAAGTGTATCATGATTACATAATATATATAATATTAAAAATGATTCAATATTAATTTTAACATAGTACATAAAATTTTAAAACAAACCATGTACGACGACCATGAAAAATGATACACATAGTTTTATGGAGATGGTAGTCCTTATAAATACTTGTGTGGTGTATCCATTTTTCTACATGACTTGGGAGAAATAAAGTAGAAATTATTTTAATTTTATTGAATAATAAATAGGGTATAAATCTCATATCTAATAAATTTGCTTACTTATGACATCTTTGGGAAGATATAATGAAAAATGTAACATCACTTCATCGAGGTAGTAGTCCACAGAGATGCATGATTAACATTATCATTTTCTAATGTATATAAAAGAAGGATTTTATGTAGTAAATTATATTTATAGAAGTATAATTTTGTCATAAGTATAATATATTTATATATTATCCATAATTATAACCAACAATATTAATTTATGATGAAAAATTAATTATGTAGTTATGCAAAGACAACATTTCATGCATACATATGAAGGATGATTCCATTATCCATTGGAATAAAAATGATATGAAAATTGGGTATATAATCATCATAATTAAATTTAAATAAAATGGAAATAATAGTTTTATTATCTAATCCAATTTATTAAAGGATGGATATTGGTATAAGAAGAAATAAACATTAAAACACATTTTTAAGAGGTTTACATCTCGGTTGGAAAATCTATTTCGAAAAAAACCTAAATCCCTATAGGATGGACTTTTGGTAAAAACAAGAGAATCTAGGAAACGGGGAGGATTATTTGTGAAGGTATTTTGGTCAGTATTATATTATCTAAATGGATTAAGAGGTGTGATTAATAGAGTATTGGAGGACTTATTTTATACTTGAGGTGGTTGTAATACTTTTAAATACATGAATTAATAATATATAATATGTTACAAACTCATTCAAAGTAGATCGAAAGTTGAATATCATCAAAGATAATGAGGATAATGTTAAAATAAATTCAACCAATAAAATTTAAAAATTTTATGTGGTTTATTTGACCATTATCTCATTGTTTAATCCCCTTGTTTACTCATTTAATATTAATAGTTGTAATAAAATTTAAATCTATAGGGTTCAGAAATTAAATTTAAAAAATAAAAAGTGCAACATACATAAACCATTATTTTTATCCTAGAATATTTCCCATAAAAATGAGTTCTTATTGGATTTTTAAGATATTATAGCTAGAAGATCAGTATATAGTGTCAGACAGTCCTCAAAAGTAATATATAAAAAGGAAAGAGGTAGGCCTACAAGGGGTTATTACATAGGCGAGTGTACAACACACAACATCTATCTGCATCCACCATTGGAACACAATAATTAGGGGTCTTGAAAGACCACATCATATCAGGATCAAGTGGAGCCTTTTTTTGCCAATGTATCAACAACCTGATTGGCCTCCTGATACACATGAGAAACAACCATGTGTATTTGACTGGATTGGATGAGGCACTCAACCCACTGAGGAAGCACACACCAAGGCACATTATGCGTTCTAGTATTCAATGTATGTGCTGCAGTCAGAGAGTTAGATTCAATCCAAAGACATATCTAATTAAATTGGACAACATACCATATATCATGAATCATGGACCATAGCTTATCTTCAAAAGTGGTGACAAGGACAATGTGATGATAAAATCATCCCTTGAAAAACCCATGAAAAGTGTGGAAAACACCTCCACATCCCGATGGACCTGGCGCACCTGACGCAGCTCCATCAAAATTCACTTTGAGGCACGGTGTAATCGGTGGTCTCCATATGATATGTTTAAGCATCCTAGGTTTGCGGGGTCGGACAGAAGCTCCATGAAACCTCAGAGTTTGAAGGTTAGAAATAGTGTTAGACATCGCACCATCCTGGATCACTAATGCAGCGTACACATCCCTGTGGAGGGAGATCATTCCTTTCTGGATAGCATCATGCACATCATCAAACAAATCTATGTTCTGTGATTACCATAAGGATGAAATTATTGCCGCAATTGCAGCAGTGAGAAGGTTGTACAACTACTCACTGTAGTGCATATGTAGCAGACCAGACATCAGGTGAGTAAGCAGGATGCCAGAGTCCACCGCGATCCCGAACAACATTCCCAGATAATTCCAGAGTTTTCGGGCCGGACAGCACTCCATAAACACATGATGCATGGTGTCCTACCCATACCTACATAAAGCAAACCTGGAGGCCATCTGAAAACCATCTTGCTTCAAGTGTTCAGATGTGGGAAGTTTGTTCTTCCAGATTCTCCAAAGTAGGAGAAATAGGGCTGGCCAAATGAATGGGGCCCTGAATTTCATGAGCCATGTTGGGGCATGGTCTGTACCACCACATGAAATCCTATAGAACTCCTTGGGGTCAAAAAATACCAGTCCTTATAAGAATCCAGATCAGTTTGTCACAATCCATAATTACATAATTATTAATTTGAGACAACACATATTCAGAGATATTCAACTCATGCAAAATCTGATGTGATAGGAAGTCCGAGATGGACAATGATGCAGCTTCAGATGGAACATTCATAGAATGCAAGGCCTGATCCAGCCACAAGGTGTTCCAGCAGCTAAGAGTGTAGTCTCTACTAACCATCCATTTAGTATCCTACATTATCATTACATAGGCCCGTTTAAGGGAGGACCATACCGATGATTGATGGTAGTATTTATATCCATTCATGATCCATTTTGTAAACCTACTCGACAGAAACTCATCATCAATATCATTTGATATCAGCCGCCATGGGAATTTTCCAATCAGACCATCATTAAAGGTGCGAAGATCCTTGACCCATAATCCTCCCATTCCCATAGGTTTTATGTTATATTTCCACTTCACCGTGACCAACATCATTTCAAACATTGATCCTTTCAAAATAAAGTTTCTTACCAGGCTTTGAAGCTCCTTAATAAGCCCTCGCGACCATTTGTAAAGTGAGAAAGAGTAAACAAATTGGGATGTAATAACTGAATTCACGAGACAAACCCTTCCAGCCATGGGCATAGATTTACCTTTCCAACTAGAAAGCTGATGAGTAATACAAGCATAAAATATTTCCAGATATTATCATTTCACCCTTCCTCAGAAAAGAGGCACCCCAAGATATTGAAAGGACAAGGATCCCCTCTTCACCCCGAGGTATCGAATGATCCTGTTCTTCTTTCTAGTATAAATTCAATTGCCAAAGACAATTGAAGATTCATCCCAGCCTATGACTTGTCCAGCCACAGCCTCATAATGAGAAAAAAGAGCCTTAATGTATGATAAGGTTCTCTTTTAAGCCTACCCCAATAATAAAATGTCATCATCATAGATGAGATGGGATGGGGCATGATCATTAATACTAGCTCTAATCCTCTTATAAATACCCATATGAGAAATCTCATTGAATCATCGACTTAGGTAATCCACCGCAATAGAAAACAGATTACCCGATAGGGGGTCACCTTGTTGTACACCCCTTGAGCAAGAGAAGAACCCCCTCAGCACGCCGTTAACAAGAACTGAAATCCATGAGGATCCAATAATAGTATTAATCAGGTTCGGAAATCTATCCAAAAATCTATTCCTATCAAGGATCTCAACGATAAAACTCCATTTAAGGTTGTCAGAAGCCTTAGATATGTCAATTTTAAGAGCAAAGCTCCCCTCCATTGACTTCCGTTTCCTGAAAATTTTTTAGTCCATTAATGAATCTGTTTATCCCCTGTAGAAATTATTAGAGATATTAAAATAATGATATTATCTTTTTGTAGTTATCTTTTTTTTTTCATAAAAATAATAAAGGACATTATAAAAGGAAAATTATTTTTTTCAGTAAATATGAATATAGGATGATACTTCTAATAATTAACCCATTAAATAAAATAATGACTAATTTTGAACTAATTTGGAGTCCTTATTCCATCATTTTTAATCTCCTTTAAACCATTTTACTATTAACTATCTTGATAAACCTTCATCATTATTACTATTAATTATTTAATAAAATTAATATAAAATTATTGAAAATTAGAGCATCTTTATCTCAAATATGGATTCCATTTATTATGATTCAATATATTTTTTTAAATCACATTGAATATAAGATCTCAAAATAAAACGAGAAAAAATTTTCTGAAAATTAAATGTTTTAAGTATACAAAATGTTTTTATAGAATTTTTTTTTGTATAATATCGATTTCCAAGTAATTGATTGAAATATTAATAATAATTTTTTAACTATAAAATATTATTCAAAATATAATGGTTAATCTTAATTACTTTTCATAATGAATATAAATAAAAAAAATCAAATGATAGACTTTTTCACAATTCACTCAAAAATAAATAATTTAAATAAAATACCAAAATTCTCTCTAATATAATATTTAAATTTTGATTTAAAAAATTATTAATTTGAGTTAAAATAAAATTCTAAAAATATTTAAAATAATTATAATATCCATCACAAATGCAGTAAAAATCACATTTGATGAAAATGAATTTTTAAATGATAAATTATTTTATCCCGATTACATGCATAATAACCAAAATCAAATGGATGTTAATTAATTCTATTTGGTATATAATCAAATTTATCAATAAGAACCATATATTTATAGTAAATTATTTAATCTATTAATATAAATACACCATGTGTACATAGAAACGTTTTTATGAAAATTATATCTTTTAGATTTAGAATATTTTTTCTCCATTTAAAAGAAATTTATAATCAATGTATGATTGAATATTAATATTATTAGGATATAATTATCTAAAAATAATTTATAATAATTTTATTACTATTCATACCTACCAAAAAACACTTAGTTTATTGAAATAATTCATAAATAATAATATTTTAATTGTATTTTCCTATCATTTAAGCTCAGTGTTGACAATACTACATGCTGTAAAATATAATATTATTTTAATAAAATTCCATCCAAAATATTAAGGTATTTAATTATTAAACATAACAAATTTTTTTAGTTTAAATTTTATTTATTTTCCAATAGAAAGGGCCTAAAACATTTCCAAAATAAATTACAAGGAATTTAATAAGATGTACTTTTATAAAAAATTATTTTCAAACTAGCTGAATAACTATTTCATTTGTTAATAATATTAATTTCTATGTTATTATAAGGGAAAATATAAATTTTCAAAATGTTCCTTAAACTATTTATTTATAATTATTATAATCATACTAGTGAAAGAGTTTCTAAAGGTGTTTATTAATAGTTGGTTGATGAAACTCGTTAGAATTATCCTCCTCTTTCTTGAGTTGGGGAATTATTTTTCCAAAAATATATAGAATTTGGGAAAATATACACACTTTATTTCTTTCCTTTACATAGGAAAAATTTCATCTTTTTGTTCTATTATGAGTGTATTTCACTCTTATTACTTATCTCACTCAAAATAATGAATATATAAGATGAATATTTCTTGTCTGATGCACTAAAATTATCCTTTAATGGATCATGAGATTTATAGGTGGTTAAAAATTTATTCATCATATCTATAGACAATTTAAAAAACTAAACCAACTAAGATAAGTCAATATGACATAAAATATAAATGAATCATTTAATGATATCCAAATCAAAAATAAATAAAACCTAAATGTAAATATTAAACATTACATAAAAAACAAACGACCAAAATTTTCAAAATTACCTCCAAAATAAATATTTTATGGAAAATAAAAAAACCACTCAAATATAGTGTTTACATTATTACATGAAAAATGATTAATATGATTTGAAATAAGATTCCTAAAATTATTGAAAATATTTATAATATCTACGCAAAAATTCTGTAAAAATAATATTTCAATTGAATGAATATTTAAAGGGAAAATTATTTTACCCCAATTATATTCATAATAACCACAATCAAATGGATATTAAATAATTTTATTTGATATATAATCCAATTTGTTAATTATAAAAATATATTTAAATTAATTATTTAATATATTAATATAAAAACACCATGTGTACAGAGAAACGTTTTAAAGAAAATTATATCTTTTACGATTGGAATATTTTATCTCCATTTATAAAAAATGGTAATCAATGTATGATTGAATATTAATATTATTAGGATATAATTTTATATGAATAATTTATAATAATTTTATTCCAATTCATACCCAGAAAAAAAACACTTAGGTTTTAAAAATCATACATAAATAATAGTATTGAAATATTATTTTCCAGTCATAAAAGCTCAGTGTTCAAAATATTTCATGTTGTAAAATATAATATTATTTTAGTGAAATTACATCCAAAATATTGTGGTATATAATTATTAATCATAATGAAATTTTTTTGTTGCAATTTTATTTATTTTCAAATATAAAGGGCTTAAAATGTTTCTAAAAAAATTACAATGAATTCAATAAGATTTACTTAATTGAAAAAAGAAACAACATTAATAACTATTCATTTTGAAAATAAAATTGATTTCTATGTTATGATATGGTAACATATCATTTCTCAAAATGTTCTTTAAACCATGTATTTACAATTATAATACTCATACTTTTGAAGGAGTTTCTAAATGTGTTCATTAATTGTTGGTTTATGAAACTCTATAGAATTTATAATCCTATTTCTTGATTTGGGGAATTATTTTTCAAAAAATATATAAAATTTTAGAAAATATACACACTTGATTTGTTTCCATTAATTTTGAAAATTTTCATCCTTTTTTTGTCTTATGGGTGGTTTTCACTACTATAACTCATCACACTCCATGAAATGAATATTTAAGATCAATATTTCATGTCTGAACCAATAAAATTATCCTTTATTGGATCATGAGATTTATAGGTGGTTAAAAATTTATTAATCATATTTATAGACAAATAAAACACCAAAACCACTAGGACATGTCAATATTACATAAAATATAAACTAATAATAATTTAATATCTAAATTGAAAATAAATTACACCCAACGTTAAATATTAAACATTCCAAAATTACCTAACTTCAATTATGTTCCTAATATTTTAGAACAAATTCGAAGCTTAAATATTAGAAAGATTTGTTCATATGTTTTTACAAGACAAAAAAAAATATTTATCAACAAACAAAACGAATCAATCAATAATTTATATACCAATGATGTGTATTGAATAATTATATATTGTCCAAAATATGGAAATCATTCCCATAAATAATATGAATCCCAATAAAACCCTAAAAAAATATAGGCTTCCAATAGTTTACTCAAAATTTATTTCTATACTTATATAAACAATTTTGACATAAAATATCACACTATAAAAAAATCTCATTAATTAGGATTACAATATAGTTATGAAAAATATATTTCACTTTTCAAAAATAACTATGTTCATAGTGTCACAAAATAACTTTTTCATTCCATGATTATCTATATGAAAAATCATATGTTCCAAAAAACTATTAACCCTTTATCCCAATTAAATATAATTACCTAAATATTAATCTATTTAATAACCCTAAAACTTATCATTACATTTTGATTCATGTCTAGAAAATAGAAAAATACCTTCTTCCTCAAATAACCATTTCAGTAAATCAAATTCCAAATCTATGTGTTGTATTCAAATAAATGTATCCAAATATATCCATTATCATCTTAAACTCCAATAATATAAAAACTCAAATGGGTACCTATGACATTAAAATAATGATAAAACATAGAATTATTACCATAGAATCATACATAAAACTACTAAAATTTCCTCATTTGAATCCTGATAACTTTGAATGGTATCCAAATTGTTCCTTTGATACCAACTATAATTACATGTGACTTTGATAACCATTAATTATATGTTTAATAATAAGTTTTTAAAATTGTAATGTTTCAATGAACATTGATTATTATTATTTTAAAGAGTTAGGAAAAACTATTTCGTATCAAAACCTTATAATATAAAGATGAAAAACCCAATCAATCCCTATTTCACTAAAAAATAGGATTAAAAAAATTTAAAAACTTTTTTTATTAAAATCACTTCTTCATATTTTAATATGAGTTGTAATAGTATAATGGTTGAAATTATAATATCTTATAAAAATATATAGATCCTTTAAAAAATATTTAAAAATTTTAGATTGGAAAAACAAAACTCTGTGAGGGATGAAAAAACAATCCAGTCAGTCGAGTGAAAAACATGAATAATCATTATAATGTTTACCTTTTTTCACAAAAAAAATGTTTGAAAACATAAATAAAACTTATCCAAAGGATAAAATAAACCTTTTATTTAATTAAAACTTTAAAACATAACATATATAATGTGAAAACCATAAAGGTATCATGAAATAAAGTACTTGAAAAACCAACATCTCACCTTTAAATTCTCATTAACATTTATTACCCAATGAAATTTCATGATTTCCATAAAATATTATATATATAATAAAATAGGTATCCTTAATAATTATCTTTATAACCCATTTTCACTTATTTTTAACCCATTTCTGAAATAAACAAGGTTTAGTTAATTCAATAGGTGTAACCTACTACATCATTTCCCTAATTATTTTCCTTGGAAGAATATTTATTACCAAATAAATTAGAGTGATATATTAGTCCCACCTTATATCATGAGATATATCAGGATAACTCATCATTTTATATAATTTACA
This sequence comes from Viscum album, assembly GCA_963277665.1. Lineage (NCBI taxonomy): Eukaryota > Viridiplantae > Streptophyta > Magnoliopsida > Santalales > Viscaceae > Viscum > Viscum album. The sequence goes on along the minus strand of CAUJRU010001507.1, from coordinate 116,982 downwards.
TATACCATATCATGACTAAAAACACTATAATCTTACAATTATAACCTATAAAACCTATGAATTATTAATTTGAACCAATAATGAAAAAGAACATTATGTTGTCTCATTAAAATGAGATGAAGAACTTTTATATTGAAAATATTATCTAAAAATTTTTATATTAAAAGGAAAATGATATATTTTGGAAAACATGAGAACTTATATGGGAATATTGATAACGAAAAACAACAATGATTGTAGGAAAAGGCTGTTATTCAAAAAACATTAAAAAAATATTCCTTTTTAACGTTGTATAAATTCTAAAGTGTGTCATAACATAAGATGTTTGAAAACATTGTTTCAATAATTGGTAAATAAAGTAAAAATTATAAATAATAATATTTCTCAAACATTTATAAATATATGAAAATATCCCTAAACCATGTTGAAGGACATGAACATGGAAGATATATATTTTAAATGGAAAATGTTTTAAAATATATTTTAAATAAAAATCATTATGAACTTCATAACATATTACATAAAAGGATGTTTAAGAAGATAAAATTAAAATAAATATTAAACCAATTGAAGTAAATGGATGATAAATGAAATCCTTATCGATGTTTATACACCACAGAAAATAAAACATATAGTGAAAATGTGATAATTCTATATGAAAGGAAATTGAGGTGATAAATCCCTTACTACATCATTAATAAATTCTTAAGAACCTAGTTAATGTTTATTAAATTAATATTATTCCTTTTATTTAATTTTTCTATGTTTTATTATGTTTATATCTCAGTTAATTTCACATTGAACATTTTGACATTGTTTAGTTAATAATCCCCAAAATAAATTCATTAGGATGACCATGCACAAATGGTTCATTATTACATCAACCCCAAAATATTAAAGAAGTTATAATCCTGACTTTTATACATTAATGTCAATATTAAAACTAAACATGTAAGGTATTCATGAAAAATCAACCACATTGGATAGTAATGATGATGGTCTATACAAACACATGAGTGGTTTTTCCATTTCCCTACAATGTTGAATGTAAATAAAACAGATATTATTTTAATTTTATAGAAACAAAAATATATTAAACATGACATATTTATTTAATATTTTTATCCTTATATCACCAACAGTTTTTGGTATCATGAAATAAATCACATCACTTCATAGAGGGGGTATCCCACACGTATGCATATGAGACCTTATGTTTGTCCAATATTTTGAAGAGAATGAATGAAAGTAATATTTTTTTTCTAAAGTGTAATTGTGACATATATATGATATATATTTATTAAAAACATAATAATATATAACCATATGTGGTGGTGATGAAAAATTAATTGCAAAACTATGTGGAGAAAATAGTCTATACATATGCACCAATGATGATGTAATTTTCCATTAGATGGAAAATTTGATTAAAAAGGATTATAACAAAAAATAATTACATATTTTTATATATAATATTATGATATTATATTTTTATGGATATTATGGGTTTTTTGGAGGGATAAGAAGAAATAAACAAGAAAACACTCTTTTAAGAGTTATAACTAGTTTTTGAAAAAATCATATTCGGCATATAAATTAATCTTTCTAAGGTTCTCTTTTGTTGAATACGATACATCTTGGATGTGAGAAGGGATGTCATTAAAGAATTTAGGAATTTATTGGTTGATCTAAAAGTCACAATTTGTGTTAGTAAGAGAGGAGAGTAGGTTCCCTTTTATAAGGGTAGTGGGTGAAATCATGTAAATACATAAAATATTAATATATAATACGTCTCTAACTCATAAAAATTGATACAATGTAACATTGAAATAAATATACTATGTATATTCTCTAAATGAATTCAACTACTAAAATTTATACAGGTATATGTGTCATTTTGAACCATATCTATTAGATTAATCCTCTTGTTAACCCTGATCACTATAATTGTGATAACAAATTTTATAATTTATAACAGTCAACAAAGTAATTTTAAAAATTCCATATATTAAATAAATGTAACATTATTCATTCTGTCAATAATTTCAATTCCAACTAGTTTTTATTGGATTTTGGTGATATTCTAATGAATTTAAAAAATAATTTGTAAACATTACATACAATTTAATGTAATTTTCTAAACTATTCAAAATGTTTGATTTTAACCATTTCAAGAATATAGTGAAATTATAAAATCAACTCTTTCGCCATCCCTTATATAGTAAAATTATATAGTAAACTCACATGACACCATAATTCAACTAAATAATATTACATTTAATGTTTTTTAATAAATTTACATACTTTTTCTACTAATTGCACAACTACTGCATTAGTGTTGCGTAAGAGTTCAATTTAATTAATTTGTCACTAAATTATTTTAAATTTTTTTTAAAAATAAGTTTATCTATATTAAAGAAAATTATAATTGTTTATAACTTCATTTTATCACAAATAAAAAATATTATAGATTTTAAAATAATGTGATTGATATTTTATATTTATCAATTGTATAAAATAATATAAATGTTATATCATTGGAAAATTATAAAAATTTCAATAATGTCAAAAAATACGATTCCCAGAAAAAAAATCTCATCAAATGAAATAATGTAAAGTGTTAGATTTATTGTGAGTCCTTATCCCATAATTTGTAATCTCATATAACTGATTTAACTGTTTACCATAGTGATACAATTTTACATAGGCTTCTATTCATTATAAAAAAAGCATACAATATAAAAAATAAGAAATTTTTGATCCCAAATATGTAAATTATTTTATATGATTCATTGTACATAATTGGTAGAAATTAGTTTTAAAATTCGGTCACGAAAAACACTAAAATAAAATTTCTATAAATATAAAATTTTAAGCTTAAATTTCATTTTATTATAAAATCAAATATATTATTGATTCCTAAATAATTATTTGAAATATATTTAATAAAATTATATTTATAATAATTGAATAATAATAATATAGTTATCCTCTTAAATTAAATTATTTAATGAATGGAAATAACAATTTTCAGAAATCAACACTTTCCACTATTCAACCATTAATATATTTTTTACAAAAAATAAAAAAATTCAAACTGATCTTATTTTGGAATGATTATTTTAAATCGTATTTCTATACTTTTAAATATAATTTCATTAATTTCATAAATAAATTACAATATCCATGCATGGAAATTCAATAAAAACTATTTTAAAAAATAAATATATTTATACTCATTCTCTAGCAGAAAACCACAAGGAAAAGAATGTTAAATCATTTGACATGTTATATAATCTATAATTTACATTATAACTATTTATCAATATTGATTAATTTAATCTATTATAATATAAATACATTGTACAATTTTTTTAAAAAAATAACTTTTTTCTTTAAATTATTTTATCCTTATTTCTAACTAGGTGATAATATTTGTATGATTGAATATTCATTTCATTAATGAAATTAATTTTAAATATATTTAATAATATTGTTAATTTTATTATACCTAAAATACCAATGAATGTCTAATAATGATCATATTTAAATATATTTGTGTATATCACCATTTTCATAAGATCAATTTTGAATATACCATAGGCTATCATCGACAAAATTATTTAAATAAAATGAATTCTAAAACCATAGGTATTTACATGAGACATCATGAACAAATCAATAAAATAATACCATAAATAATACACCACAGATTTGGTTCAACTATGGTAGTTTTTATAATCAATGAAAACATGAACAATATTATCAAACACCTCAAAAGTCCTAAAAAATGGGGAAATATTACTCTAATGAACAAGCCCATATATCCCATGATAATAGGACACATTAAAGAACTAGTGATCTCCAAAATATAACTCTTTAGGCCTCCTCCTATTATCAATATAACATTTAAAATGAAAATAGTTTTCCATGATTCACTATCGAATCACCTATACATTCTATGCCATGTTCTATATGAATTCCAATTCGAAAATCATTGACTATCTGAACTCGGTCTAACATAATAGACATTTTCATGTTTGGTAATATGGTTCTATGAATGGATACATACTAATGATAGAGTTATAATTATTTATATAAGTTGCATGATAATGTTTATGTTCTTCAAACATGAAATTTTAAATACTAGAATGCAAACATACAAGTTATTTTCCAATGTTTAGGTAATCTGATCTATCTAAAAATCCATTTGTGGACCAGAAGTGGTGTTAAGGAACAAAAAAGAAAAAAAATTATTCCTAAAACTTCTACACACCTCATATATAAAATTTGGACTATGATCAGATATAATACTCTTCAAAACTCCACAATGTCTTATAATTTAGACCAATTACAACTTGTTGAACATATCCACCTCCAAAATATACCAAGTAAACATATACCAGTTACTAATTGTTGTATTATTTCACCATAATCCATTTAAGACAACATATTCCATTAACTTCCTTGATATCAGGGAGCATCACTTCATGGTGATCCCACAATGTTCATGCATCTCTAGACTCTTAAATAGTGTCTCCACAAGTCTATATGCTCTATGAATCTAAAATAACATTTACCTTCACAAATTTATAGAAAATATTAATTTTAAAATCCTTCAATAATTCTATCCACTATATTTTTTTCAAGATTAAATCACATAGTAATATGATATGATTCAAAATCTTATGATATGCGAATACCAAATTATTCTTGATGATGATATATTTCCACCAAAACCATTAGGATAATATGAATTTAGTGATCTCTAGAGCATAGTTTGTGTAGTTTGGTTTATGATATCATCACATGACACCCATATGAGTAGAGTACCCTGAACTACATTATAGAACAATGTATTTTAGGGAATGAATCATTTCATGAAACCAAAATAATTACACCTTCATATTATAGGTGGAAACATGATCAATTATCAACTTCTCTTAAAAATACTGATAATCATCATTTCACTAATTAGTCTAAAAAATCATGTTCCTTCAAGCTCAGGGATGTTAAAGGAGTTATAATCAAAAAAAAATTTGGTATGACCATCTTGTAACATCCAACAATACCATGGAAACATTAATATTATACAATATTATTGAGGAATTCATAAGATAAAATATCATCAACTTATGATGGATAATAAAACACTCCTCAAAAATACCTAACATATCCCCAAAATGAACTACATGTGTCTGGGAAATAATCTTCAATATATTCCCAAATAATAGATGATGTTTGAAAACATCTATAATAGTGAAAAAATACTTATCACATTCTCCCTTAGTCTAATAAAATTGATATATAACTTTTCTGGAACTATAAAATGTGAACCATTCTATTTTTATAAAATCTAATATACAAGCCTCACTCAAACAACAAAGGCTGATATTGAATAGAAAAATACATGTTCATTATTATAGAAGAATAAAATGAGATTACCATTTGCTTCATGATCACTCATTCATTAAGGGATGAAGATTCATTATTTTTTCCCACTCTAGTGACATGGTAGTGAGATCCACACACTGGTATTGGGCCATTGATTTCATATATTGAAGAAAAAATTGGAATCATATCCATAAAACCCATTTATAAGGGGCTTATTTAGACTTTTATGCAGTAAAATTTAAATATAAAGGTGTTTTTAATTTCATTGGATTAGGTTTGACTACTCATGAATTCAAAATGGGATTATTGATATAATTTTTTTCCAAATTCAAACTTCAATAAATTTTATTCCACCTTTAATAACATATTAATACGTCCCCTGAAGAGGATTAACTCTGGGGTTCCCATTTCTACAAATTTAAAATAGATTATTTCTAAATTTTTTCCTTAAAAAAAGTGATAATATAATTCCCATGTGTTATTTACACTAAAATCCATACTAGAAACCAATAATTTTCCTATGGGTAACTTCTTTGCCATTAATGACACTTGGAAGCATTCACTAATACCTATTAAATATATAAAAGGGTCAGGGAGTTTGTAATAATTTCACATCTAAAGTTTATAATAATCCAAAACTACCACTCAATCTCTAAAATTAACAAACCAATATGCCAATGGGACATCAAATTGAGGTCTTACATTAGAATGAAGTCCCCATAATGAGAAAAAAATTCATTGCGTGAGATACATGTTGGAAATCATACCATTGAAAACATCCACTTACAACTCTAGGAACTCATTAAAGTTAGATTTTATGAGTCCTATGAAAACAATGGTGCATTAGTAACAAAAAATGTTGAAACCATGAACTAAATGTGTTTATCAAAACACCCGAGTGAATTATTTGGGATATGTTAAACATTCAACTGCATATGTTGATATTAAATTAGTAAATCAATCTCCAACAACCAGGTCAATATTATCATAAAATCAATTAGATCATAAATAAGTGGAAAGAAATTATAATACATCAATTTTAATAATTTAAGTGATGAAAATAAGTCTAAAATTGTAGATTTACATCTTCCTTTGAAAAAATAGGACCAAATCAGCATAATTTGATACACTGGGCTAAATAAAACCATTCTATGTACAATAGTTGATATGAATGTGAAATTGTAAAAACTAATATGGTTTCATTATATAAAATTACATAAATATAAGGGAGACATTGGTATTTATTTCTCAACTGAACATGATCTCATATCGATGGAGTATTATCAAAATTTCATCCAAAAAATTATTGTATTTATTCAAAATCCTATAATATGTAATCAGCTAAACCATCACTAGATATAGTATCAAATAATTTTCATAAAAGGTAATGTTTCAACATTCCTCTGACTCATCGGATGTTCTCTCTCAATGATTTACATTACATGGTCTCTATCATCATCGTAGAATTCAACTTATCTCATGAAGAAATCGACAATATACAACACTCATTGTAATCATTCCTTGAGGAGGATGATTTTTTATGACTAAATCTATAAACATATGAAACATACCAACATTTTATATTTCCCTAACACCATCTCTCAATTTCAACAAATATAATATAAGTTTTTTGACCTGCAAATTGAATAGAAAACTTCAAGGGTGAAATAATCCACCCCACCTGAAGTCTAAAATAGAGGAACAAGATAAGTGAAATGAAGGATTGAATATCTTTTAAATAAAACTTTATTTATACCTAGGTTGAATATAAATTTATGAAACCTTAAAATTTAGATGGATGACTAGGTGGTTGAAACTCATGTACTTGTACCTAACCCCATCTTTCTCCATGAGTTCTCTTCCCATATTGGTGACCTCCTCAATGACTAATCACTACTATACAACCCTAATGATAAGGGACATCATAGGGATATCCTTGAACCAAAATTTCTCTATGCCACTATCTGACACCTAAATAACCTTTCTTCAACTATAACTACTATCTTGGTGGATATAACGACATGGATGGTTTTTTAGTGGGTCTCATGTTCTAGGATGACTATTGAAAAATGTTCAAAACAAAATCTTAGGATGGTCAACCAATTTATATAAAAAATATTCATGGACCTCGAGGTTGTCTAAGAACTATCTTATCTATTGAAATTAGTTGAATGATGTTTAGAACAACTCCCTACCATATCATACTTTGACTGACAAGGAATCTAGGAACATCTAGAAAATGACTCTCTCCAAAGAAATACTTAATGATTGTCTACTCATTATGTCCTAGAATAAGATAATTTTTTCTTAATAACCTATAACATCATATGTACTTCATTGAATGGTGATAATGTGGTTTGGATGGCCTAACACTAAATCTCATCTTACAATGAATTCTAGAAATACATAACACTATAAAACCCATTATGAAGAAGAACTACATAATTGGAGTATATTTTTAAATGGAATAAAAAACTATTAAAAAGTATAACTACCTCTGATGTATTTGGGGGATGTCTTAGTGGTAACCACCCTGTAATACTACATGAAAAATGGTGGTTCAAAACCCATTGGGAGCAGGTTACTGTTGTAGTACTATTGTGTACTATAGTGGTGCACTGTCAAAATGGAGGGCACTGTAACGGTGGTAGGTCACTATAACGGCGGCAGGGTAGTGTAGCAGCGGCGGGTACTGTGCGGTATAGTAGTAGTGGGTACTATAGCAGTACTATTCACAAATGGGTCTTGGGCCAAAACATTGGGCCAACAGGCCATGTAATGGGATAAATGCCCCTTGGGCCTTCGGGCTATGTAATGGGTCTCCCTTTACCTAGTTAAAATATTCCTTCTCATTCCTTTAATAATAAATGAGTCTTCAGACCCATCATTTAAAAAAACAAAGTACAACTACCTCATATGGAAAAAATATTATCCTTCCATTAAACTGCATTCATTGTTGTGGAGTGAAACTCAATAGGAAACTAATTACAATACTTCTCACCTAAAAAATATGACTCATCATGAAATGTTGATATAGAATTCATCACTATCGAGTAACTACCCACACCATTTTGGTTGGAAATAAAATCCAATTCACCCTTCTATAATGTATAATGTTGAATATAATCACCACCTTTACTAACAATACCCTAGCCTCTAGATTAGATATACATCCCTCCAATATTCATTGGTATTGACATTAAAAATCATAAATGATATCTATCTAATCGTCTACTTCATATATATGAAATTAAATATTATTTGTTGGTGTATCATTTTGAACCAATCTAGAGAAACGTTGACTAGGGCATCCAAAGGAAACCACACCTATAAAATAGAAAATATGGGGGACTCAAAAAAATGTAATGTGGAATATTAATAATTATTTATGTTATATTTCAATATCCCGTATCTACCAAATTGAATCAATTGTGAAAATAATCATAATGAAAGATATTTTCCAAGGGCACTCTTCAATAAGAATAGTAAGTTATTTTAGTATAATTAATAAACATGAGGGCCTTGAATCAAATCACAAGGGGCCCTAAAATTATATATAATAGGGAATTTATATTGTTTGAACTAAAAATTAATATAAGATAATTTTTTTGGCTCACCAATGAATGTATCCACACTAGTTCTTCACTCATTCTTCATCATAATAATCGACCATATGATTAGATTCCACTTCCTTTGGACTGACCACAACTAATACCCCTCCATTAATGTAAATGAAGATGATAAGACCACCTGAACTTGACTCTAATAAGACAAATGCTAGAGATTATAAAAAAGGTTATAGAAATTATTAATATGTTAGACATTAATATCAATTTTCATGTAAAATATAATGAACCCAAAATAAAATCAATTATATTAATAAACTATATAATACCAATTCATGAATTTTAAACAACATAAAATAAAAATTTAAAAAATCTAAAAGCCAACCTTAATGAGGTCATCACAAACAATAAAAAAACATGAATAACCACCATGATCTAGTAGAATATATCTCAATATCCAAATCCATTTTGCTGATATGAATTATAAAAATATATATTTCAGTGAGCATACAAGTATACTCTACATGACCAACATCAAAACCTCTAAAAAATAACTATACTATAGCCCCTATGAATAAATATAGAAACCAACTCATCCCCTAAATTGGTAAACTAATTTCCAACACCACCATGTTTACTCACCATGTATCAAATAGATTTAATCAAAATACAATAATTAATGTATATAATATAGGAACCCCTAGACCACTTCCTAAAAAAACAATCACCATAATACTAAAATTTTACTTCCTGGTGTTCACATCCCATCTATAAATCTTACTACACACCTATAAAAATACATCACAACATATCCACATAACTGCAACCATATCACCATAAAATACCTATCATATACAGAAAACCCATTAAATCTAGTGAAAAATTTTATATATTCACTTATAAACTATATCCTTAATCTATCACAACAAAAATATACACATATATCATAACCAAGAGCCATTACACCCAATATAAGCACATATTCTCTAATAGTAAGACACCATAGTACAAATATGTCAAAAAAGAATGTATGTTTTGGAAAGAGAGATGGGAATGTAGTGTATTGATCCATCTGTTACCTTTAAAACCATGATATTGGGAAACAAAAATAACACAAGGACAATGTCGGAATTTGTGGCCCTAATAGAACATACTGATTGAGTATAAGAAATAATATAACATAATAATATATATAACCCAAAACCATTATAAGGAAAACAAAATAACCCTTGACTCGCTCTAAATATAATTCCCCACTTATTGAGACCAAAGTTGTATAGGAAATCTACTTGTGATATGTTTCAATTGTTATTAATATTTGTGAACATGTGCAATGATACATAGAACAATGATTATTATTAATTCATATCATGAGTTATCTACACAGGGATATTTATAGAAAAACATGATTTCATATTCTTGAGGTGAGGTAGGATATTGTTAGTGTGCCATGAGGTATATAAGATTAATTAATATTTCATTATAGGTTTTGTCCCTTCCATAACTACAAGATGATATCTCATCCATTTGGTAGAAAATGAACTATAAAATTAAATCCATATCCATAGTGGTTGTATTGATAACGTCATTTTAATTAGTAAAATAATATTACATCAGGTATATGGGTTGATGAAACATGTTATTCAACCTCCGTGATAATATTTTTAGAGAAAGGGGTTATGTTACAGTGTGATAATTCATTTAGGGTTGTTATCATTTTGAAATAGTCTTTTTTATTTATGTGTTGTTTTATATTTTTTTCAATAGTGGATCTTGGACATTAGGAAATATTGTCTGTAATTACTGAAAATAGGTCTAGAGGGTCACACAGTATAGTGTGTCTAATAATCCAAATTAAATTCTATATGAATTTAATATTGGAATAATCTATATACTCAATACCAAGGGAAAATAATTATTAAGGATATGTTTATGAAAAATATTCAGTACTCAATAATATTTTAGTTAGAATATTTATTTTATTTGAATATTAAATAAATATCTTTCCCTAGTTAGTGAATATAATATTTATTTTGTTTATTGAGAGGATAATATATTTATATATTTGGTAATTAAATTTTTTTATTCGTGGTTTGATAATTAATTAGGAGGTTTTATGGGAAGAGTAAACCATCTTGATAGAAATGATAGAATATCATTTATATAAATATTTAATAATTATTTAAAATTATATTGGAGAATATGAGAGTCTCCACAAATTAAAATATTATTAATACTATTATTATGTTTTATGTGGTTTACATAGAATAAGGTAATTATATTAGGGCTTATTTGTACGATCAAGTACATAACCCAATGAATATAAACTATGATATATAATTTTTGTTAGAGAGGGTGGTTTCTGTGCACAATGAATCTTCTTAAATGAATTATCTCAATACTGTTAAAATTTCTCTCATGAACTCTTCCATGATGGAGGTGTGAATCCTCTATAAAAATCTCAATACTTTGAAAAAAATGATTGAATTCCAAAATTATTATGAATTTATTATTACAATCAAACATGAATTGTTAATATAAATCATAACATTCACACAAACAACCAATGTTCAATTGATGTCATTTGATAATTCACAAAGAATGTTTATATACTACTAGAGGGATAATTTTTTGGATCCTTACATGTATTGAAAGTTTGTTAATAAGGTAAAACTATTCAATAATGATGAATGAATTTCTAGAAGAGGTAATTATGAATATATAAATTAATCATATGGTAAATGATTTTAGATATTCTCAATAGAAAATTATGGTTTATATATTTTAGTTTTCTTGGATTTATCTAAATAATCTAATGCATTTTTATTGGGAAAGGATCTTAATACTTCCATATAAAAAAAAGAAAAATCATATGGTATTAGATTAGTGATATATTAATTTATAATTAATTTATAATTTTATTAATATTCACCTATTTGGTTAATCATTTCATGTCCAGTTTTTCATTATCCAAAAAAAAGTCAAAATAACATGTATTTTCACATTCATAGGACAAGTAACAAAACGAGAATGGGTGAAAAACATTCAACGACCCAAACCAGAGGTTCTAAAAATTGTTATCAGATGACATAACTTTGCAATGCATAACTAAAAATTACATGATTTAATTTCCATTCCTCCACCTCTTGATGTAATATAGAAATTATACCTCAACATTTGGGAGGAATTATATATCTCATTTTAATTAGAAGTTTAATGGCAGCTTCTAAATGTCATATGGTTTGATGGGATTAATATAAAAATAATATGTGTATACATTATAAAATCATACACAGCAAGACCAATGAAACTAACAAAAAATGTATAGTCAATGTATGAAGCATGTGTATAATTTCATGTTTCATAGTGACTATTAGCTATGTAATACAATCCGGGAGGGAATATAAGAATTTTATATATTCTATAGAATGTGAGTGAGGCTTTTTATCATTCCATAAATATATATATAATACAATCAATTTAAATTAAGAAGTATTCTAATAAATTACATGTAACATAGGTAGACATTAAACATAATATAATTCATGACAACTCATGTTGAGAACATGGCTTCATAATTTTATTCCGTGAGTCAAAAAATATGGTGAGAAATGTTTTTTAGAATTAAACTAAACAACATACCATATAACTCGATATTCATATTACGTCATATAGTTTTATTATTTAAATGATTAATTAATTTAATTTCATATATTATTCAATTACTCACCATGTATATTATTTATGCACACTATATAAATTACGCATAATAATAAATGGGAAAACTTTCTATATTAATGGTGTGTTGTGTGGTCAAACACTATAATAAGACTCCAGATATGACCCACAAAACCACATGTTGTGTAATATGAAATAAAAACATGTTATAATATATGTAATGTTAGTACAAAGTACTCAATTAGTAGTATTGTAACATCCCAAAATCCAACACACTCTCATATTACTAGAAAGGGTTGGTTACAACACCTCAATAGTGCCTCCCCATACACCATAGCCTACTGAATTGAATTAGGGGAGTGAGATATATAGTGGGGATATAATAATGCCTATTTATAGTGTTAAAATAATGTGTAATAATCATACATTAATAATAAATATATATCAATTTTCAAAAGATAATGAAAACAATCCAATACGACAAAAAAATAATCGATAAAATCCATCTGAATAATATCATAAACAATAAAGGAATAATGTAATTCCATTCTATAATGTGTGTAAATTTAGTAACAGAAATAATACAAAATAAAACAGTAGTGGACTCAAAATAACCTGATACTGAACCCCGTGACATACCTGTATCCAAACTCCAACCCATCTAGCAAGAAATAATCAACTACAAGATCATTTTCCCTTTTCTAGTCTTTCATCCATGTAATCATCATCGGCACAAAATGGAGGCCCTATTAGGGTGTGAGTATATATTAGGAGGTCGACACTATAGTTTCTAATCACAACTGGTATGAAAATAAGTGCATGAAAAAATTAAATAAACATGTGTATTAATTAACTAAAACATTAAATTAATAACACATCAACCTAAATTATAATAATGTTGGAATTTATGTGAGCATAACTCACAAATATTCAAACCATAAACATATAATCATGTAAAAACATAACTTGTGTCATCACCATGACCGGATATCTCTGATCTTGTCTCAAAACCATGCCAACGTAACCATAACCATATAACCATGTTATAAATCACACACATCTGGGTCAGAACTTGATATATTATTATTTCAACATTAAATAAGGGATAAGACTAATATATAATAATTTCAATGTGTCTCCGGTCCAAGCCTGATATATATGAATTTTAGATTTCTGAGGAAAAAACATGATATATATGAATTTTAGCCTGGAATCAGGCAATATCCTGGTATATGATCATTCCAGCATGTAAACTTGTCCAATGAACGATATATAATCATTACAACATATAAAACACAACACTTGTCATAACATCAAGGATATAAAAACATCACATCACAAATATTATGTGTTAATTATGAAAATTACCATTTATCACTTTAATCACAGATATAATTTTTCCCATTGGTTATAAAAATAATAATCCAATCATCTCAATAATCAAGACAAGAATAGGGGAATCTATATAAAAAAACACCAAAATCCCATGTAATGATAAACAGAGTTTAATCCATTTAACAATTAATTTATAATATAGGTTTTCTCACCCAAACAGTATCCAAAATATAGGTCAATAACCATTTTTACCCAATGGTACTCGAAGGAATAATCCAATTCATCATTTCATTAATTTAGGAAGACTCTGTGTCGATATAATTGATATATTTGAGAAACATAAAAATATCAAACCATAGGGTTGAGGTTTAGAACCCATACTATTATATGATCAAAAAACAAACTTCCAATATCATATTACAATGATGAACTAAGGTGAAGATTATCCCATGAAGGATACTAGATTATAATCAATCATGATCAAAACCTAAAATTAACTCTATCAAGAGATTACATCACAACGGTCAGAGAATGAATGAAGAGAAGAGAAAACCTAACCAAAACCAATTACTAGGGATCGGATGGATGAACTTGATCCCCATGATTAATAGATATTCTCTAAAATAACTTATACAATACCCAATTCTTTATAGTAGAAACATATATATGAGAATGATAAAATATTCAATTGCAAGATAGCCTTAAAAATATGGGGGGGGATACACAACATGTAATATAGTTTCCCATCATGAAATTATTTCTATATTGATACACCAAAAAGTCCCCTAAACTGATTATTTAATTAGCCTTAACATTATTTAGTGTGTAATTGGTTCATAATGTGTAACCAATTAACATAATGAATTAGTTCACAACATGAGTCTAGTATATTTCTAAATGTCATGTAATCCATTTTTATGCTATATAAATTTCTTGAATAATGTTTTTATCCCAGTATTATTCTAAAAACCCAAACACCCATTAAGGATTCTCTACATACCAAGAACCCTTTGCAATACTTCATCCATTTATACATGGAATCCATTAATTAAAATGTAATTATTGATCTACCCCCCTTATCTATACTCTCTATTTTTATCATGTTTCCTTTCATCCCATGTTTGTGTTTATTAAAAAAAATAGACATCCAAAAACATTTTGTAATATTCCCCTAAAAAAATATATCATTATATAAAAATACTAAACCACTAGAGATCAAAAAAAAAAAATCATAGAGGGGCATACGAAGATAAAAATGTGTTCTTACAAACTCCCAACCATATAAGAAATTAACCCCCAGGATTCTCTTGGAATCACTATGGGCTCTCAAAAAAAGAGTCTAGAAAATGTTCTTGAATTTAAAACCCCCTCAGACGTCTCCACCTAAAAATTTTCCATGCTGATACTTTACTCAAACAAATGTAATTACCCTACCCTAGATATACATCTCACTAGGTGCACAATCCCTATTGGATGATTCTCAAAGTACATATGAACACTATGTATGATGTCTGCTACATCTATCACATGGGAAGGGTATAAATAATATCTCAAAATTTATGACATATGAAACACACCATACCTAGAATTTTAGCATTATGGAAGGGATAATCGGTAAGTTACTAGAATGAACATATCCACTATCTCAATTGAGCTGAAAAACCTGGGCACTAGATTTCTCTATTTCCTGATACAACATTTCCCCAACCATAGACACAACTGAAGGAAAACATGATCAAAAACTAAAACTCTAGATTCCATCTCTGAAGGATGGAGTAAGATTCATTCCTTATCTACATGGTAACCGAAAAATACATAATCAACTGGATATACTCATACATATTCTACATGAGACTAGGCCCAACAATCACACACTCATCTACCTCCAACCAAAAAAGAGGGCTTTAGAATTCCCATCCATAGAAGTTTATGAATGGTTCCATTTGGGCTGATGCTTAGAAGTTTCTATTGTATGAAAACTTTATTAGTTCAATATGGTGATCCCAAAAACAATAAAAATCTAAAACCTATGATCATAAAAAATCCTATAAAACCTGAATAGTCATGTAATATTGAATGTTAGTATGAGGATAATAAGTGATACTCCCAAATAACCTATGATCCCAATACTTTTTTATGAAACTTCCTAATCCTTGATGTGAAATGAGTACCTCTAACAGAAATGATAGTCCTCATAATACCATGTTGTTGTAATACCCCACACACATAAGTATTCCCCAGATCATCAACTATGAAGGTGTCACTGATAGGAAAAAAGTGGGCTACAATCATCAGTTGATCCATGATGAACCATACAACATCAATATTATGAGTTTTCATGGGTAATCCAGTCATAAAATCCATACTGACAAGATCTTATTTCCACTCTGAAATGAAAAAAGGTAGGAAAATCTCTACTATCCTCTAATTTTCAGCTTTCACCCACTGAAAAGTGATTTATCTCACCATAAATCCTACAACATCCTTATTCATTCTAGATCATCAGTACCATTTACATAGATCATGATACATATTTTTCAAAATAATATGTACCACCCATCTATAATCATGAAACTCTCCCATAATCTCTTCATGGAAGCCTATAGGATCTCATATTTAGACACATAAGGGAAGATAATTGGGACTACCAAGTGACCATTCTGATGGTATCTCCCCACTATATAATCTACATCTTAGAACTAATCCCTTTTGATCAAAAAACTTATATATCTTGATCTAGTCCAAAAGAACATGTATACAATATGTCATAGTCCGAGCTACTCATCCATGGGAATCCTAAACATCTAGATGCATGTATGCAAAGAGAACCATCAAATGAAACTCATAAAAAACTCCTAAATTTAATCTTTCTACATTATCTATGTCAATTTATCTACAATTAAATTTCCCTTTCCCAGTGTATATGCCATCTTGATGTCAAATGAATGCAGATACTTGACCCAAGTCATCTGCCGAAGGTTAGTGTCCCACTGAGAAAAGATGTACATGGGGATCTTGTGGTACATGTATTCTTAAAAGCTACCACCCATGAGGTAATTTCTCCTAAATCATAGGGAATTTAGAAGTACTGCTAACTCAATATCATGTTTAGTGTAATTCCTCAAATCCAGTCTTCCCTGTCTGGGGCTATAAGTAACTACTTGATCCTCCTTCATCCATGTCTAACTCTAGATGCATCAAAGTACATATTTTATGCTATAAATAGTATAGGTAAGTTTCGGAAAAGTTATAAGGTTATACTACCTTTTATATACTGAAAATATCTCCCATAATCATCCCAAAAAAACATCACCCCATTCTTGGTCATCCTAGACAATGGAGCTTCCAAATACGAGTATTCCTAGATAAAGCATCAATAATAACCTTATAAACCCAGAAAAATCATAATATCAATTATATTATTAGGATGATTCTATGATACTACTATGTTAATATTATTTGGGTACACTGGCCCTTCATACTTTGAGATGAAATGTCCAAAGAAGTTTGCATTATCAAACCAGAAACTATATTTTGTTATCTTGGATTAAATCTAATGCACTCTCAATATAATCAAGAAAACATAAAGATATTGGACATGATTGTTAGCTGGCTAGGAGAAAAATGGGATGGAATCAAAAAAAAGTACCAAAACTAGTCCAGAAAAGGATGAAACATCTGATTCATCATATCCATGGGTTCTATCAATGTATTGGTTGAACAAAAAAATAACTATGAACTAATACAATCCATACCAACTCCTAAAATTATACCAATGTATGTATGATTATATCACCATCAACTGAGGGTATCATGATCTCAAATTAATCATGAATAATATCTTAAAATATCTTATCTAATCAAGGAGATCATCAATTCAAGGAACTAGAAATCGATTCTTTACTATCATCTAGTTCTATCTCTGATAATCCACATATAAGTGCACTGTATAATCAGCCTTCATAGAAAACAGAATTGGAGATCCCCCAGGATATATACTATCTATATAAAACCTTTATATTCTAGATCTTCCAACTAGATTTTCTACTCTTGATAATATAATGGTTCTATTCTATATGGGTGTATTGAAACATGCTCTTCTCCTAGCACCAACTCAATTGTAAAATCGATCTCTCACATAGAAAGTAAGCCATGGAGCTCATCATGAAATAAATCATGAAAGCACTCTACCTCTAGAGGAATATAATCCTATATAATTCCACTATACAATATAGCAAGATAAGATACATGAGGTTTGAGATGATCTAATATGCACTAAATTGGACCTTCACGACCAACCTAGGGATCCCACTCATCATAGGGAAAATAGTTTCCTCTTGCTAAAAATAGAAATTTAACTCTCCTTCAGTAATAGTTGGCATGTTCCTAGTATAGAACAAGCCAATCCATACCAAGAATAAAATAAAAAACTTTCATTTCAAGAACAAATGTTTCTCAAAAGAAATGGTAACCTCCAATTTCCAAATAACATTAATTATAATGTTTGATGACCTCTAATAAACATCATAAAGGTTTATCTATGGTGAAAACACCATCCAAGATATACACATATAAGTTAAATTCATTTAAAAACATTATTGTTTGATTCATAACATCACAAAATATGCTCACCTGGAAGGTGTTCACAAGCGACCTGATCTCATTGAGAAGACCATCCTGAAAATTTCTCACTCTGAGGATCCCATCAATTACTAAAGATTGTAAAAATCACTACAGTTCAGTGAAACTTTTAGTTTTTTAACACTAAAATTCCCCGTTAAGTGAGATTCATGAACTCAAGAGACCTCTCATCCCTCAACTTCATTAGATAAAACTTTATTAAGAATTATGTATCAATTTCTTTCCAAAAAAGCTCATCCTGAAGACTAGATTTTTCCAGAATGTCCTAAAATCAATTGGTTTGTCCATAAAGTATATACACTGAAGGCATCACCATCCTCTCAGTGGGTGTCTCATGATTATTAATGATCATATCAACTAAATCAATCTAGAACATGGCTTCCTAGGTTCCCCATCCTGGGTAAACATAATTGGATGCTAAAGCTTCAACTATATTATCTTCTCAAATATCGATGACATGTTATTAATATTCTTCCTCTAAATGGATCAGATAGCCCCAATAAATCTTTTGTAAATATGAAAATCTATTTGATCCTATTGAGATATAATAAGATGTGGCTCATCTATGTTTGGGTCTTGCTAATTTCCTCTCTCTTGTCACTCAACTTGAAGATGATGTAGTGTCATTTTATTTACAAGGAAAAAACAATCCTTGAGATACTTTATGAAATAAAAAGTTCTACCTCAACAAGTGAAAACAATAGAAAACCAATGACTCATGGTCTCTACTGAAAAGGATTAAATATTTTTTCTCATGAAATATCAATTCATTTATATCACTTCTTAGATATAACTGGTATCTCATATCAAAGTTCATATAGGAACTTATATGTCACATATAGTAAAAATATCCCCATCTTGAAAAATTCACTTCAAATATATATCCTTATGTGCCAATCATGATTAATTCAGACTCATCTCACACCGTAATAAGCCATGAGTATAAATATCAATATTCAGTAACATCACACAACATGTGGGTCACCCTATGTGAAATAATATCAACTATAAAAAAATAACAACATAAACAACAATCTGATACCTAAGAACTTGGATTTTCCCCAATGTGTGAGTTAGATACTCCTAGTCTTCTCTAACACCACTTTGTAACATCCTCTCATCTAGAACACTCTAATGTGGCTTGAATGGGTTGGTTATGAGAAGTCAATAATGCCTCATCATATTCCAGTGGTTTTATACTAGTAGTCGTGATGTGAGACGTATATAGGAAAGAATACACTCCATGGATATAGAGATACACCAATGTAAAATAATCATATAAAACTAATAAATAAATCACAGTGTGTGGAATATATTGGAAACAATAGAATATAGTTGCAAATAAATCAATAAAGTTCAACTAAATAATTGCTTAAATAATAATTGAATAATTAATTATGTGTTGTAATGTATCTAAATATCATGATAATAGTTATTAAAAATAAAAGACTAGAATTTTCAAATGACCCTGGTCCCAAACCCCATGTCAAACATGTTTCAAAACTCTGACACTTTCATGAAGTAATAATCAACAGTAATGTGATTTTCCCTTATCCAATCCAATATCCTTGTCATCTTCTTGGGATAAAAATGGGTGAATGAGTTGGGTGTGAGTATAACATAGTAGGTCAACAACACCATGTAGATTCCTAACCAGTCTGATAACAATTGAATGCAATAATGAAATAAAGTGGTTTATTAATTAAATAAATAATTTGATTCCTAACTCATCAACCAATTTCTCAACAATTTTGGAATATAATTCAACATGTCTCACAACCATGAAAACCATAACCAGAAATCCACGGTAAAACTTAACCTCCCTCAATACCATGCCAAGATATATTTGAACATGTATCACAACCATGCCAGTAAAACCATAACCATATAAACATGGTATAAATTAATCACATCTTGTTTGACATGCACTTTATATAAATTTCAACATTTATTTATTTCAGAGCCAGGGATATATGAATTTTGGAATGTCTCAGGTCTATTCCCAATATATATGCATTTCATCATGTGCCTATGGGACAAGCATGGTATATAAGAATTTCAGCATGTGTCTCTTTGGAAAGACTGGTATATAAGAATTTCATTTTCTAAATTAGGGAATAGCCTGGTATATAAGAATTTCAACATTTAAACTGGACTAACACCACATATATAAGCATTATAAAATATAAAATGAAAAAATTATAACATTAAGGATATTAAAATACCACATGATAAAGTTCAACAGTTAATTAAGAAAATTACTTTTTATCATTTCAATCACAAATTTTAGTTATACTTTTTCTATAAACCAATAATAATCCAATCATTCCAATAATATGGCCATGAAAAGGTTAATCAATATCAAGAAAACACCAAAATCCCATGTCAATCTAAACACAATTTAATCCATTTATCAATTAATTTATAATCATGGTTTTCTCACCCAAATGGTATTCACAAGCATAGTCAGTAAAAACATAGATCCAAAAGCATTTCTAAGAATAATCCCATTCATCATTTCAATAATTTAGGAACATGTTATGTTGGAATAATTGAAATATTGAACATACATGAAAAATATCCGATCATAGGGGTATGGTTTAGACCACCTACCTCTAACATATGATAAAATAATGATACAATGGTAAACACTAATAAAGAATGAAGGTGTGGATGATCAAATGAAGGATTATAGATCATAAAAAATCATGATAAGAACCAACAATGAACACGATTAATGGATTACACTTCAATAGTCAAGGAATAAAATAGGAGAAGGGAAACCTTATGAAAACCACTTAATAGGGATTATATTGATGTTTGGGAGGACCAAAATAAAAAGAGATTAGCCAAGATCACCTGGAAGACATCCTATGGTCAAGAGGAGAAAGCTTAACATGAGAATTGTAAAAATATCAAACACAAAGAACTCTTGTAATTGAATTTTGGAAAATTACATAGCATTTAATATATTTACATGTTTTAAAAATATTTTTTGAAGGATACACTAAAAAATTCATCGACTGACTGATTATTTAATTATCCCATATTTATATGTCATATAATTTGTACATTGGCATGTAACCAATGAAAATCATGAATTATTTCATGACAAGAGTTTTTTGGAGTTTTACACTTCATGTAATCTATTAACACAATGTGTAAATGTCCTATATATTTTCCCCTATTTTCATATAAAAACCCAAACCCCCATTAAGGATTATCAAAATATCAAGGCCACTTTCTAACACATGTCCCATTTATACCCAGACCACATTAATTTGAATGGAATTCCAGAACCACTTTTCATGTGGATCATGTTTGGGTTTTCTCAATTTTCCTCACAACCCAGGTATGCGTTTATTCAAAAAAAAACATACCTCTATGAACATTAGGTCATTTTCCCCAAAAAAATCCCTCAGTCTCGAAACAAGACTCACCCACTAAGGCTTAAATGACCAACTAAATGTGAGACCTACCTTGAGAGATTTGTGATATTACAAGTAAACACCATGTAGATCGCATATAGTCTTATGAGATAGTACACACCAAGTAAAAAATTAGATTTTAAAATCACTTTTTATCATATAGTACATGTCATATAGGTTTGACCAAAAGTCTACATATTGCATCCTTTTTTAACAAACATCATGTTTTAATATTAAATATATATATATATATATGTGTGTGTGTGTGTTTTTGTGTGTTTAAATTACATAGGAAAGAGATATTTAGGGAAATTTTAAACGATAAATAATATAAAATAATTAATTAATTTTTATGTTGATTAATTTTTAATTTTTTATATTTATATTTTTGAAGAATGAGTTTAATAATTGTTATAATTCTTAAAATGTCTAGTAATTTCTTGTGTGGATGGTCATAATCTATAATGTTCTATGTATGTGCATTTTTCTATTTAATTAAATTAATTATTCAATGGGTTTTTTTAAAATTTTAATATTAAATTAAATATTATAATATCCAAATAATCCCCCCTCAAATTATGTGTGGGAATGTGGGTTGATGATATATTTTATATAAACTGATACACATGTTTCTCTTCATCTATGCATTATTATACATATAAAAAGGATGGAGCACCATGATAGTTGGAGATGGTTCCTAACATAGTCAAGGAGAAACCCCATATTAAGTATCCTAGGACTGGGAATGAGTGATTTAACTTGATCCAAGCCCAACTCAACAATTTATTCCATTAGGTCAAGGGTTTGTTTATTATTTTCTAAATAAACAAACCTCTAGTTAATTTTCATAATAATTCCTCTAATTTATTTTACTTTTTCTAGTGCATATTTATTTATTTATTTATGAATACAAGTTCATTTTTTTTAAATGTGATCATATACAACAAATGAAATAACAAGCATTCATATATTGAATAAAATAAATGGGTTATTTTTGAAATAATTTTATTAGACATGGTCAATTAGTTATATAAATTCCTCTTAATATTTAAAACTATGTATAAGATAAAATAATTTTAACAAACATATTACTATTAAATCCCACAAGAGAATTTTATTTCAGAAAAAGAATGTAATCATATGAGTTAGATGAACCCATAGTCCTAGTTTTAATCAAGGGAAAATCATAGACATTTATAAATATCATGGTGTCTTAACAAGGATAATGAATTAAAGAAAACAATTTTTTTATGTTTATTGGATAGATTATGTTAACGTACTATTGAGGAAAGTGTTATGGAATTTTGAATATAGTATTTTTAGGATTGGGGAGTCCACTCAATAGATAATTATGCTTCACATTAATTGAATTGGAAGGACCACCTACCAAAAAACATTTTCATTATTTTCATCTTCATTTTATAGTTTAAGAAAATAATAATATGGATCCATTCTAATATATTATCAATATTATTTAACATTCCAAATCAATTAGTGGGGATATATGGGTCTGATATAATTTTTTTGGATTAATAAATAAAATTTGGTATGCCACACTTTAGGTAATCAAGATAATGTACAAAAACAAGATTTTATTTTATTGTAGAGAATAGTAAATAACTAGACATTGAAATTATTACTATGATATATTTTAGAGAATGGTCATTTCCTGAAATGTAGTAACTTCCATTGGTTGTACACGTTCTTGTGAATTGTACAATTTCGTCTACATAATATTTACATATTATATTCCCTTGTTCCAGATAAGCCTTCTTAGGATTATATTATGGGGAATCAATCTATCCCTGCTTAGGAAACATGTATAATAAAATTTATTTATAATTCCTCATGATACCTTCTCTGGATAATGAGATCTAGAATATTTATGATGAAATATAAGCGTAAACCATGTTATTCCAACTCCATGAACATTATCCTGATACAACTAGATATATTAGATATAAGATCTCCATGTAATTATTTATATGAAATCATTGAGGCAGATTACAAAATTAACCACATGTGAATTATACATTTGGATTATTATTTTTGGTTTTTTATAAAATTTAATTTCTCCATCTCTATAAATTTTGTATTAGGATTTTATTTTAGATTGATAAATAGTTCCAAAAGTGGTGAGGATCTTCATGCTTGAAATAGACTAAGACTAGATTTACTAACCACAATTAACTTCCATCTTACTTTTCAAATAAAATTTAATTTACAATTAATGGATTACCATTATATCCCCAGTGTTATCAAAATCATTATAGGCATATCCATTTTAGATATGGATGGATTTATTTTCTTGTTTGGAATAATTGATACTACTTTTATAATGATATCATATGGTATGGTATAAAACATTTAGTTATCATTCGTCTTGTGTTAAAATATTGAAGTAATGTATTGGAAATTGATAATGAGATATGTTCGCAATACCCACATCTCACCTAGTTATGAAATAAATGTTTTGGACATTTAAACTAGAAGAACATGGAATAGTTATATCACGATGGGTATTTAAATTATTTTTATGTGAAGAAACTTAGTAAATGTTTTATTTCTTTTCATGGTTAAATGGTTAGTCTCATTTTAATGGAGAGTGTGAAAGGTCCAAAAATCATTGTGAATTTGTTTGTATAGATGTGTGTTGTATATTACTTGTTGAATCTAGAGGTGTTTTCACTTACATTTTATCATTTACTATTAATTTTGAAAGATATATATTTATATACATAATGAGGCATATATATTATTCCATTATAAAATTTATAGAGTTCAAAAATGAATTAGATAATCAACTAAGTAAGAATATAATAAAACCCCACTTGGACCATGGATGTGAATATTATAACCATGAGTTAATCAATTATCTTTTTGAGTTCAAGAATTTTTCTCAACTCAATTTTACATACACACTATAGTATATTGGTGTGTTAATAGTGTAACCACACCCTGTTGTATAGGATGAGACTGATGATGAGTCATGGGATTAATCCATTATACTCCTGGGGATTTGAAATAATGTCTTAAATACACACATTAAAATATGTTCTTACTAAAATGGATAATGGTATAAAATATGAGCAATGGTAGGGGAGGAAACTAATTTTTTCAAATATTAATATAAGTGGCCATGATGAATTTTTTAAGTCTATATTTAGAAACAAACACATACATTAAAGATTGATGTGTATCATTATAGCTTATCCAAAGGAAAATAAATGTTATTTTATATACCTATTATTATATAATTAGATTGTAGTTGAAATAAATCCGACCTCTCATTAGATAGAGAGAATATATAAAAGATATAGTTCAAGAATGATTGTTTTTGAAGAAGTATAAGATCAAGATACCAAAGATTTGGAATTTAAATAGATTCCACAAAACCATATAAATATGATTTTCTTGACACAAAAATACTATGTAGGAGAACAAGAGATGATAGAGAACCATATAGATATGGTTCTCTACACATTAATGATGCAGAATCATTATTTATTGATAATAAGAAACTTGTAAACTAAAAGGCTCTAGTAAATACCCCATGAGACAAAAATTGCTAGAGGCAATGAATTTTGAGATAAATATCATGTACCAAAACCAATCATGAATTTTAGAAGATACTTTGATGGATGTAACTCCTTTTGGATAAAAATAGATATTCAATTAGAAACATGACATGGATGGTAAATGTTGCACCAATAATGTTATTTTGGTTGTTTAAGGATTTAAAAAATATCGAGGAGCTGAATATGAAGAAATATTTTCAACACTTTATATACTAATGTCAATTTCAATTCATCTATGTATACCAAAATACAATGAATATGTGATTTTAAAAAATGATGTAGAAATAACATTCTATAACAAGACCCTTTTGAAAAATAAATGTATGACACATGAATTTTTTTTGTGACTCCAAAGGATTGCGTTAGATTATATAAGTTTTGGTGATAAATTTGTGGATTCATTCACTGATCCAAAATAACGAACATTCACTTTAATGAAGACATAAGAACATTTTTACTCTCAAATAATAAATATGAAAACAATTTTTACAACTGTTTTAATGGTAATTTTGTCCTTCTAATTGAAGTATTTTTTTAATATTATATTACTTATCTGAAATGAGAAAAAATTATTACTTTCCATTCAAACATGGTTGATTAAATGGATCTTTATGATGGAATTAAGGAATGAAACATAATATCTAAGGATATAAATCATTCATGATAGATATTAGAGGCTCAATGGACTAAGATATCATACTTATATTAAAAAAATATTGATGATATTAATTGTGTAATAGTCCATTAAAGATAGATTTCATTGTCACATAGTACACATCTCTCTAGATAAATGTTTCATATTACACACGATGTGTGATACCTATATTTCATTAAAGTGTTTTACAGTTTTTTAATTTATATATTTCAGTTTTCAAATGATTATTATTGGTAAATTTTTAATGTATAAACTCATTTTTTGTGTTATGGTAGGATACAACATATAATATTAAAAATAGAAAAAATAAACTTCACACTGTGAGGGAAGTGAAGCGGTATTACACCTTATTTTTTAGGATGATCATATACCACTTTAAGGAATATAACTGAAGAAACAAGTAAAAACAAGGACTACATAGTAGAAAAATTACATTACACATCATGTAAATCATAACATGTTGTATACTGGTGAATGTTTTGAAAATATATACATTTCATGAAATGAAGAAAATAATCATCAAAATTTACTCATGTAGTAATAATTCTCACCACATGTAATTTCCTAGAATGAATTTATGTTTATAATTTAACATATAATTAATATTTTATATAATTTATGAATTGGGAGAAAACCTAGTTGAACTTTCAACCAATTAATAATGATCCTTATTAACCTCGAATCCCATCCCGAGAAAATAATTGCAGGGATATATTCTTGTTGTTGGAGAGACCAGCCAGATACCAAACCATGGAGTGAGAAGTTTCATTATTCATAGCCCTCTCTGAGTTCATCTCTGTTTTATTTATGAATTATTTTCCTTTTATCCTTCCCTCTAATCCTCTCATCTCTGGGATGAGGGGGTAAATCCTCCTTATTCAAAGGTTATGTATATATAATGGGAAGTTTCATTGGATTTATTTCATCTTATTTATGTATATATTTATATTTTTTTATTCATTAATCAATTTAAAATCACTTTATCTTTCTTTTATCATGACCATTGATATTTTAATCTAAAAGCAACATTATAAATTCACAACTGAAAACCCCAAATAAGGCATGACAATTGTCAAAATTAGGGGAAGTCATGTTTAAATACGATATCGAGACAAAATTTATTTAGAAAAACATAAATTAATAGGCCAAGGGAAATATGTTATTTCCATGTTGAGGAGGGTATACCATAACCATTGGAGAATCCTTATATTGGCTCCAACACTAATCATGAATTAATAAAAAAAATTCTTAAATCCAATTACAATCGAACCATGAATGTACAAAACCATTATATTATTTTCAAAATATGATATCAAAAAATAAATATTCTTTTCTTTCTGGTTTTGATTCCTATAAAATAATCAAACCCAAATTATATCACCTATTAATTAAATTAAATTAAATTAAATATTTTTTAAACCTAATTTAACTAATTTCACTATCTCTATAGATCGACCTCTAACTACTACAATATTCATTTTAATAAATTAAGTACCATAATTTTGGTTTTATAAATTTTTGTTTCACATAGACATGTAGGGAAATAAAGACACCCTCTAGGAATGTCAAAGAGACACAAAAGCTAAGTACGATCACATGGGAATATAAATTTTGATCCAATATTCAGGTTATGTTATGTAATAGGAAATCTATTTCCTAAAAAATTAGTATGGTTAGATGATATGAAAATGAACGTAGAGAAAATTGTTTGATATATGTAAAGACTACCATAATTTATCAAAATCAAACAAAGGATGTGTTCTTTTTTTATAGGAGATGAGGATCTAGTCATTAGTGGGAATGTAGATGATAGTTTTTAAATGAAACATAAACAAATAAAATAATTTTCTAGATATGTCTGTATTCTCAATGGTGGATATATTTATTGGAAGAGCTCAAAGAAAATTATGGTTTTGGATTCTATACTATAGACTTGGTATATTATAGATTCCAAAAAAATTAGATATTTAATTTTTTAATTAATAAATTTCAAAGAGATAAATCTAGTTTCTATTAATAAATACCCAATCAAATTGTTTTGTGATATTTTTTTAATTTTTTTTTATTTTAAAGGGGAATTATCAACATGAATAGAAAATACATAAAGAATGAAAATATCACCTCTTTTGGTATTATTATTAATGGGTTGAATCCATTGTATGTAAATTCACTATGAAAGATAATTTGGTGGAACCAATTTAGAAATATTTATATTAGTAGAATCATGAATATACAGATAGATATAGTATAATTAATGTTGATAGTTGTCGGACTTAAGGAATGTAGAATTCTATTAGAGTATGTTCCCTAGAACTAAATAATTTTTATGTTATATTAAATTTATATATTCAATGTCATTAATATTTATATCATATCAATGTATGTATATTCCACTACATATAATATAATGTGATATATATCCTTTGAGTACATTTCATAGTGATGGACATAATAGTTTTGAATTAATATGATTTCCTTGAAGTGCTATGAAAATATTAATAATCCTGTATCTTGTGGTATAATTTTCTAATATGACTATATAAATATAAAATTTGGCCATCATGTTTTGGATGGTTGTAATCATATGAAAATTAATGAAATTAATTTTTTCTATCTCCATGATAAGAAGTTATGCTAATTGACCCATGAATAGGAATTCCTTCTATAATATGTTTAATTGAATATTCCCATTTATGAACATGGATAACGATCCATATAATTTTTATTAATATTAAGTAATATCCTGATTAATTTAATATAATATTTTGATGAAAACAATGATGCTATAAGATTTTGGTGTGGTTCCGTATGTTGGGTGAATCATAATTTAAGATGATATCTCAACCATTTAATTGAAATTGAAATGTTGAACAAGTTCTATGGCCCTAGAGACTTTATCCATGAGTTATTTTAATATAGTGAAAGAATGATATTTCTGGAATATGGATTTATGGAACAATTAATCCATCATTGTTGATGAGATATTTAGAAAAAAAGGTTTATAGTATAAAGTGAGTGTTTATATTAGGTTTTTTCCCTTTAAAAATTTACTTCATTCTAAATGGGTGACTTGACATGTTATTATATTATGATCCTAGAAATTAGGTTAGCTTTACTATTTCCATTGAAAACGAGGCATAAAGGGTAACAAATAATAGTTTATCCATGAATATCAATTAAATTCCATATAAATTTTACATATCAATAAATAATAATCTCAATCATAACTAATAATATTAATTTGGGAAATGTTGATCTCTAATATTTATTCACCACTTATATTCTAGTAAATATATAGGTGAGTTAAATAAAAAAGTATACATATTCACCTATTAGTGAATATAAAATGTATTTTTTTAATTGAAAAACTAATATATATATATATATATATTATTCATTGTTTGATAAATATGGAAGAATATTGATGAGTTGAGTTAAGTATCTAGATAAAAATAACATATTATTTTTCAAATAAATATTATTTTGTTTATTTTGAGTGAAATTTAATCAACTGTGTTTATTTAAATGTTGAAATAATAATAAAATTTTTATTATTAAAGGACATGGGGTTTACATGAGATATGTGTATTAGATAAGGTTAATTTTGAAAAATTTAACTCCTAACAAAATTGATATAAGACACATTATTTCATTTTCCTTAGAAGGATTGGTGTTGTTCAAAATGAATCTACTCTAGAAAATTATCTAAGTATTTTGGTATTTCTCTCAATAGCACCATCATTAATAAATAAAAAATTATACTCCTTCCATTGAATATTGAGACAAAAAATACATAATATATTAAACCCAAAAGAGTTCTTTTTGTGATTAACATTGAATAATGTAATGTGACCAGATTGATCATGCTAACACTAAGTGTTAAATAATAATTATTAAAAGATTTTTAAGGCACATATAAATAATAATAGATTGATTCCTCTTATGATCATTCAATATAATGATTGTACTTCAATGATGTCATCTAATTCATTAATGAAGAAATAATTCCAAGGAGAGGTAAATATAAATATATAATATAATTATAACCTATACAAAAATTATTCTTTGTATTGTGAATATAGGATGCTTTCATCCAGATCTAAGGATTTATCTAAAGAAAATAATGATATTTTTTAGGCAAGGAACCGACATACTTCTCCATAGAAACCAAAACATTAAATTGGTAAAATGGCAGTAAAATATTAATTAATAAATATTTATTAATTTTGATGATCCTTATGAATTTTAAAATATCCATTTCATTTAAGGATTTTCATTATTTAATTTGAATGTAAAAAATAACATGTTCATTTACATTTATATGACGAAGATGTGGAAAACAATAGGTTAAGGACATAATAAAATACTATTTGTAGTTGCTAGATACTCTAGGTGGCAGACACACTTACATGACATGTAGATGAAAAGTGTATTTCATATAGTTCGATAAACCACACTAAGATGGAATATTTTTTTGGAACATCATATTGGTGCCTTTATATAGAATTTATTAATTACTAGACACATGATATCTTGTAGATGGAACAAAGTTTAACATAATTACACAATATGTAATTTATGCACGTACAATGTAATTCTACATTTCAAGAATAATTAAAATATTGGATACAATGTGGTCATATTATATAATTTTTTTATTAATTACATAATTAATTGTGACCATCACTAAGTAACTAGGGATGAAAGGGAATACATTTTATGTAACCTGTATGTACACATCATGTAACCCATAATTTCTCATGAAACAATAAAAATGAAACCCCTCTTGTTTAACATAGGATGTTGGGAAATGAATCACAGTTCATTTGGCCACCCTATACAAGTGGTGTAATTTTTCCATCTCAATATAGTCACAAGAAATCATCAATACGGTGTGTGATTCAAATACATAGAAGGAAAAATTTATTTTAGTATTAAAATTAACTACACAGTGTGTAGAGGGATGCGACAATCATGTAATAACATTTCAAAATTTAAATGATAAATTATGTAATTAATGTGTTTTTTTAAGAAACACACTATATATACAAGTTATGTGCATCATGTAATTTATACACATATATGATAGTACATTCTTCCAAAATTAATGGTGCATTATGCGGTCAAACATAACAGGAATACAATACAAATTATCCCACAAAAGGATGTGTTGTGTATTATCTAGACATGTTTATTTACATGTGGTGTAATTCCACTATGTATGGACAGTATTATACATTTAGAGTATCTCATTTTATGTCAAGTGATCGAATATCTAGTTTAACAAAACAATATTAGAACATAAATTTGTTAAAGCTATTTTATTCCATGTATGACTGTCTATAGGTGTACACATTGTGTCCCATGGTAATACACTCCATTTATTTATAAATTTCTAAATTAAATTATATTGTTTATATAATTTTAAATTACAAACTATGGGGGTCTTCAAGAATCTTCAGATAAGAATATATTATTAATTAATTAAATAATAAATAAGATGATTAATTATTTATTTGAGTGATTTATCTTATTAAAGAGTTAATTAAATTATTGGTAACTTTTTTAAATGAATATTTAACACTTGTGTGGATAATGAAAATCTAGAACAATCTATGTTTGTGTTTTTTATTGATTTTAATTATTTATTGAAAAAAATTATTATTAAACTGATAATGATGACATGTGAATTATTTTCTCCTCCTTAATATATATGGGCCTACATGTCCATTCTTTTTTTATGTAACTAGAAACCCCTATTTCCCCAAATTTTTGTGTGATTATACATATATAAGGCAAGATTCTCTAATGTTGGTGGATATTGATCCATATCGAGTTGAGGTGAAACCAAATGAGGAGATATAATGGAATGAGGTGGAATTATATAATCAAGGAAAGCCTACCTTAAGGAGTCATTCCCATAGGATCAATGGATTATTTATTTTATACACAATAAAAAATCTAGTAGTCTAAGAGCATTAGAATTTCACATAATTATTTAAATCTATATAGTACATAGATAATTATTTATTTATAGAGGAATGTTTATTTGGTTTTATATGCGATGACATAAATTAAATTAAAAAACAATCATGCTCATGTGGAATAAAATAATGTAATTATGAAATAACTATTTTATAATACATGGTTTATTAATTATTTACAATCCATAAAATTTTGATAATAAATATATATGAAAAAATAAATTGAATTTAATCATAAATATAAAATCCATCAAGGATATATTATGGTAAAAAAACCTTACATCAAATAAGTTATGATGATCCCAAAGTTACTATGTTTGTTAGGCCACAATCATTGTTAGTTTTTTATCATTGAGTATTAGAAAATTAAAACGTTTCAACATAACTATAATTTTATTATGTTTAATGTATATAGTATATTAACTACAATTTAGATGAATGTGTTAGGGAAATTTGATTTCAAGATTTCAGGATTTTGTAGTCCTTCCAATTGATCACATAGTTGTGGTTTAATGAAATTGGTCAGACCGCCCACCTAAATCCCCTTAGGTATTTTCCATAGTCAAAATTTAGAATATGAGAGGGAAAATATGTATCATTTCTTGTATATTTACCATCTTATGTGAAATTATGAATAAAATAGTCAGGGATATTAAGATTTTATAAATGAATTGAGGACTAATAAATAAATTTCTTATATTAATCTTTTCTTAATAAATATAATTTACATATAACTGAGTTTATTTAAAAAAATGGTGGAGAACATGACCTTGACATTTTCACTATGATTTATTTTAAAAAAGGAAAAATAATGACTATTAATACCTTAAAAGGGTGGTACCATAACATGAATATTATATTATTCAAATCGAGGAAGGATTATGTATTGGAATACCCAGATCTTGATGACTCTTCTAAGGAGGATAATGATGTGGATCTATCTCCCTCCTTCTACATGAGACACTTGGAAGTTTCGTTGGATGACTAATGACTAATATTATTATACATGAATCATGATATTTCTAAAATTTATAATGAAATAGATATATACACTATGTATTCTAATCTCTATGATATATATCAGAAGTGTTTTGGATATGAGAGATATAAGATCTTGGAGGATATCCTTACTTATAAGAATGGAGAGGGTAAACCATCATGACCTCAGGTAGTAATGATTACTGGTTACAATAGGTTTTTGAACATTTTTTGGTTTCACACAACCAAATATATTTGCAGTGGCATCACTTAATAAGAGCATCACTAGTTCAATTAAAAATTATAATGTGAAAAATATTTAAATATAACTCCCCAAAAACCTTATTTTGATTCACCTGATGGATAAATACATGAATAATGATAAATTTTAGAATGTATGGAAAAATATAGGA
The DNA here is from genome assembly GCA_963277665.1 of Viscum album. Taxonomy (NCBI): domain Eukaryota; kingdom Viridiplantae; phylum Streptophyta; class Magnoliopsida; order Santalales; family Viscaceae; genus Viscum; species Viscum album. The sequence goes on along the minus strand of CAUJRU010001507.1, from coordinate 83,332 downwards.
TTGGAATTGATAAATTTCATAAATAACTATAATTTTCTGTCAACTTTATGAATTTCCTAGTGATGGAGGATCCTAGGTATGGTTGAGGAATAAGATGTATTATGTTTTTATTTAGATAATAATGGCTTCTATAAAAATATCTAAAACTATATGAAGAATATAAGTGAAACATTAGGTGCATTTGTTATCATATGCAATTTTTCTATTTTTCTAAATTTGATATTATATACAACATGTGTTTCCCATTTTTTTAATAAACTAGTAAAAAATATATATTTATAAGGTTTTCTAGAGGAAGGGTTTATCGTTTAGCTACCAATATCGAAATCTTCACTAGTTATCAGGGGATACCCTCTTACTTTTCAAACATGAATATTATTAATTTTAATGAAATTTTATTTTGATCTTATAGAAAACAAAAAATTATATCTATGACTTTTTTACATATAAATGGATATATTTTCATGTTTTATAATAATATAGGAAAAATTCATAAAGATAACATATGTTATGGCATGGAACATTTAATTAAGGGTATATTTGTTGAAAAATTTGAAAACCACGTGATGTCGATTGATAACAATTCATGTTATCATGACTCATATCACACCTTGTTGTGGAATCACATGCATGGTAATCTAAACCATACAATATTTATAGAGTTATGTCAACATGGTTACTTAGATTCCTTTAGACTAAAAAAACTAAATATATTTCATGTTTTTTAAATTGAAAAAATATAAAAGAACCGTTTAGTGTAAAGGGGTGAACATGCCATGTAGATTTTTTCATTGGTTAATATTGTTGTGTGTGGTCCATTTTCTATTTAAGACGAGGTTGTATTATTTTACATCATATATTTCACTTATGATTTTAATACATATGGATTTTCTTATATAATGTTGTTTATGTCAATATACATTGAGAAATTTATGGAGTTCAAAAATGGAGAAGACAATTATATTAGAAGAAGATAAAAGGAATTTCACATAGATCATGGTGATGAATATATTAAATATATGTTCATTGAATATGTTTTAGTGTTTAGGATATTATATTTTTGGTCTCATTATACACCAATGTGGAATTAAGTAAGTGAAAATTGGAAGTACACCTTCTTATACATAGTGAGATATATGATGAGTCAAAATAATCATATATTATCCTTTTAGAGACATTCAATACAAACTACAAAGAAAATAGTAAAAAAGTTCCAATTAATGTGGAAAATGGTATACTCTATGAGATTCGGTAAGTTAGGAAACCTATTTTTTTACATATTAACATATATGGATGTGAAGTGTTTGTTATGATTACATTTTCTAACAAAATCTCCCTTCATAGAAGGAAGTGAATCTATATTATAAATCCAAATGAAAATAAAATATATTATTTGTACAGCCCCTCAGACAATAATATTTTGGTTTTCAGATGGACCAATATTCTTAAAAGTGATAAATTCTCCAAAAGAGACATTGGGATCCTGTTTTATAAGAATATAGTTGAGGCTCAAGATACATAGAATTTAGAATGGTAATATATTATGAAAATCCACATTGAAGAAGTTATTCATGAGTCCCAACTACTACATTATAGAACCAAAGAGGTTAGAGGACCAGATGGATATGGATTTCTTGTATTCCAGGATAATAAATCATTACTAGTTGATAAAATTGAACCTTTGACCTATAATAATATTATATGAATCTCAGAATATGAATAATGAAATGAAACCATGGATTATGAGATGCATTAAATGTGATTTTTTGGGATTTTAGTAGATCCCTGAATGGATGTGAGGTGTATTGAATGAATATTGCTAATCCATAATAAACTGGATATAAATTTTAATTATAGTACATATAAATATAGGTTAGTGGCTAAAATATTTAAGATTAAGAATGAAATAAACTATGATAAAACTATTTTATAAATTTCTGTAATAAAATCCATCATAATTATTATTTACATTACATCATATAAAAATAATGAGTTTTTAAAAATGGAAATTAAAACAATATTCCATATTGTGATCCCTATGAAAGGTGTTTAAATGACTCAACAATAAGGTTTTGTGATAAAAAATTATTCAAATAAAGCATGGATGTTGTAGAGATCCATTTATGAATTGAAATAAGAATCCTTATCATGGAAATATTTCATTAACAAAGCTATAAGGGAATATTTTTTAAAAAATGAATTTGAACCATGTTTCTATAAGTGGTTTTGGGGGAGTTCATTCATCTTACATGTATTATATATCTATTATATATTATTCATGTTAAATAACATACCAATTTTATAGTCAATTAATAATTTGTTGAAAAAATATTCATTGAAAGGGACATATGTGAAGAAACCTACAATCTAGGTATCCAGATCATTTATAATAGATATAAGAGGATTCATGGACTATGTTAGGGTATATATATTAAAAATTTACTATTAGACATATGTTTTGAATTTTTAAGGTGAAGATTAATGCCAAATTCATAGGGAATACATCTCTCAAATAAAATGTATCCTCAAAGATTTGAGGATAAAAAAAGGATGAGTATAATTCCAAATGCATGTACGGTTGGTATTATCATGTACGTAATTATATGAAATGGGATTGATGTTGCGTACTCCTTGAGTGTAGTAGGTAGATATGAATCCAAAATAGGATATTGAAAAAAAATGGGGTAAATAATATCAAAAAGTATATGATGTTTACTGAAGATAAGTTCTCATTTTATTGAGGTGAAATAGATATATTCATCATTTTATATGCATATTATAGTTTAATAGTATATTTTAATGATCTAAAATCATGGTCTAGATTTGACTCCACCATCAATAGTGGATAAGTGAGTTTTAAGAGATAAATGTATCTTATAGTGACTCATTATAAAGCATATTCTATGTATACTGAGTCACCTCATATCATAATATTAGGAGTGTGGATAAAAATCATTATTCAGAATATTAATGTGGTTCCTAGAACTAACGTCTTTATCACATATTATTATGATCATATGGTTGTGGAAGGTCAATCTAAGGACCAATGGTCCCATTAATGAACAAAGAAAATAATTAATATGTATCACCTCTTAATATAATTCCATCAATGGCGTGTGGTCATAATAAGTAGAGTTTACAATAAGGGAATATTGAAAACCCATTTAATAATCCATTTTTCCACAATAATCATGAATAAAATGGGATAGATTATCGATTAGAATTAATTAGTAGTTTGATATATAGATGTGGGAGTCTTCTAGAGTTAGTTACATTGATCCAACTAATTTTTACATTTGATTATATGTATATATTCAATGGACTAAACTCAATATCTTATCACATGATTTATATTATATAATATAACACATAATGTGATAATTTCTATAGATTATTTGTTTCGTAGAAAGTATATAATAGTTACTCTATTTAAAGAAATGGATGAGGTGCTATGAAAATATTCTTAAGGTTATATTCAATTATCGGATACAATTTATCTGATTGTAAATTAATAATTCCATACCATAAAATATTGGATGTTTGTTAGAAAATGTTTCTTCTTCTCCATAATTTTTTCACTTAGTAATCTAAAATATTATAGGATATCAAAAAATACCTAAAAAATATGAATTTATCATGTTATATGTGTCATTGGATAATTATATTTTCAAACATGTGTAATGATAATCATATGAGAGGTTATTTTTAATTCATATCATGAGTTTAGTATGATGATGTGTTTACAAAAACTGTGACGTCATTTGATCATGATAATGCGGGATATGTTGGGAACATCCCGAGTGATACAAAAATAATGAGTCATCCAAGATATTATTAATCCATTTCGAGGTAGGAAGTTAATATGTTGGACCGTTGATTAAAATAAAAATATATATTTAAGTCCATGGCCTTGTCAATTTTATTGAATAGATCACTTCAGGTAATCAAAGAAATACATATTAAGAATATTTTTTGATGCCATAAAGAGAAAAAACTACATGATGAGATGTTAAGTAAAATGGTTTATTTTACACAATGATCATTTTTAAGTGGTCATGGTTACTATGAAACTAGCATATTTATTTATGGGTTCCATGATGTGCTACTAGACACTGTTATTAGAACCGATACATTAAATTATTTTGAGATGTAAAATATAATTATAAAGATATAGAGGAAAATATAAGTTATAAGTAATTTACTTATGTAATTCATAAGAAATTATTTTCATACATATGATTTTTATAAATGTATAATATATATTTATTTATGTGTAATCATTCATCAATACATATGTTTTTTACATTCATAAAAACCATTACGTAATTTTTTAATCGAAATTTTTTTAAAAAATTTAGGATAAAAAATGTAAAGGGAATGTCCCAAAAATATTTATTATTTAGAATTATAAAAAAAATATAACATATAACACTTATCTAAAATTTGGAAGATAATATTAAACCCAAAAATTCATAAGATTAAACAAAATTGACATAAAGAGTCCCAATACTTTAAAAATGAAAGGATATATTCAATAACACCACCATAAATCCATTTTTGTTTTACTAAAAGATACTCTTTAAGGAAAAGTTGGAACGTTACAAAAAACATTCACTAGCTGATTTCAAAATTCAAATTATGCTTCAAACCATTTCAAAATACAAGCACAGACCATCAACCCCGTGATAAAACCAAATTCAAAATTAAAAATCCAAGGAAAAAGTAATCGTTACCCAATAAACATCCCGCAAATCCCATGATCAACATCATCGTCATCTCCTCCAAACACATCACCATTATTCACATCATGTTGTTGCCGTAAACTCCAAATATCATCGTCGTTGTCACCTGTCGATCGCTGAACCATCCTCACACCAGCCATCTTATCCCTTCGGCCGACGAGGAAGTCCACTAGAGTCCAACATCATCATCGCTAAAGAAACAATGTCGTCTTCGAAAAAAAAACATCCCACCAAACACTGTAGGATGAGTATCCCCTAAAGATTCGCCTTCAGAAATGCCTCTTCTTAGATTGACACCAACCCTGAAACACAAAAATCACTCAAAAACCAACCCAACATCGAAGGATCATCAAAGACATTGTGAGATAAACAGAAACAAGAAATCATCACAAAATTTCAAAAATCACCACAGGAACCACTATGGAAGAAGAAACCTGGATCTGGAAACCTAATGGAAATGAATCACTAAAAGAAAAATCCACAGCCGTTGAACCCCATGGCCCAAGACCCCTGTGTATCCATCGCTCCAATTCCAACCTAGAGAGCAGCAATGGAACTCTAGGTCATAGAATTTTGAGGCGGATGATGTAGAAGAATGGGGACCAAAAGGAATGGGTGAAAAAACCCAAGCAAAAGAAAAAACAAAGAAAGATGATGGGCTGACCGGGGACTAGAACCCTAGAGATAAACGATGAAGACACCTTGAAGATCCATGGCCACCGAGCCGCTAATCCCAAAACCTCATGAATCCAACTCTCCCGAACCGACCTGGAGAGGTGCGGAGGATCATGAGGTCAGAGGAAGGTGTGTCATCTGGGGAAAAGGCGTAGCGCCTTCATCGGAGGAGACCAACCCTGAATGTGTGGAGAAAAATCGAAGAGAAGAAGAAATAGAAGAGATGGTTTCAGGAGGAACCCAAAAAAAGAGAAGTGAGGGGATCAAGCACCAACCTGGCGAGAGCCGATTCGCCGTCGAGCCAAAGATGGGAAAAAACCCATAAGATCCACCCTCAGGAAGATATTTGGAAGAGAACTGGAGACTATAAATGTCTAAGAGGTAGGAGTAGGAGGGAAGAAGAAGCATCATCAGAAGACTCCAGAAACCCTAGAGGAGGGTGGGAGTGGAGAAGGAGAGCGTGTGGGCAAGAGCGGAGGTCACCGAGAGTGAGAAGACATATTTTTCCATGTACATTAGAATAACACCAAGAACACCTATGAAATGAGAAGGGAAATGTTTATAAAAATATATTACCTTAGAATTTCATTGATTTAAAATCTATGGAGATACATTTAACATGTGTAGTTCCATTCCATGTCTATAAGTAAATATTTTATTGAGTTTATTCTCAGTGTTTTCTCCGGACAAATTGGTATTAGGTTACCTACACTAATTTCTTCCCCTTATATGTAAATTTTTAATATTAACTATTTCAATCAAAAAATATTTAATTTTGGAAAAATTATTACATAAGAGGGGAAGGGTGGCATATATAATAGAGATGACGGGAAATTTAGGGTTAAGAAAATTTACAAATGTTAATATTTTATGTAAAATGGATTATACATTTAGTTGTAATTGAATTTATTATTATCTTCAATGTGAAATACATTATTTAAAGAAATTTGAAAAGGATTAAAAAATTATGTGATATTAATACTATAATTTTGGTGGAAAGAATTTTTTTTCAAAATAAATAAAATTAAAGATATGGATAATAAAGAGAGAAATAATAAAAAAATGACGTATTTGTCTTACCACTCTTTTAAATTTAAGATGTTCTTTTGATATGATTATAGAGGTTGTTGATTAATGTTCTTTAGCAGTTAAATCTAAAAAATAATGATTATTAGAACTGGGTTATATTCCATTATTGGATTTTAAATGTCATCAATAATTGATTACTCATTTTTAGATACTAAAATCTTCCTTCCAAACTTCTTAAAATACGGTTGAAAATATAAGTAATTAAATAAATACCCCACAAGGGATGTTAATGATATATTATGTTTTCCTCTTGGAAGAAGAACATTATATTTATAGGTAGAAAGAGGGATAGAAATATAATGATGTATGTGGAAATAAAAAAACATAGTAAATATGTTAATAAATACTAGGGAGAGGATTATTGGTGGTTTGGTGGTAAATATGTTTTTTAAGAAAATTTTATTTACTATAGGGATGTTTTTGAGTCCCAGTTCATGAATATCTAGGAATTAATGTAGTATTATGATGTGGTGTGGTTTTAAACATATATTTAATTTATAAATTTAGTCAAAATATTTATTTGTTAAGTTTTTTCATGAAGTATACTTACACGAAGTATAAGAAATTTTACCAAATTAAGAATCACGTTGGTGTTTTCTGAATGTAAAAATGTTAGGTTTATATGTTATAAAAGAATATTTTATTATTTAATCATTTATATTAATTTATTGATATTAATTCATTTTCAATTTTTTTAGATATTTTTCATCCTTTGATTTACAATTTTAATGTCATATAATTATGGTATTGAACCAATTATTTAAATTTGGTGTGAAGAAAACATAATAAGAATAATTTATGTATAATTTAATATCAAAAAAGGTATTTCATACATCCTTTTGAATTATGAAACAAACATTTCTCCTGAACCATAAATTTTTAGCCACTTGATAATGTTCCTATGTTAAAATTATATTAATTATATTATTTATTTCCACTTTGTTTTCAGTCAATAATTTTTTGTATTTTATATTTCTCATATATGATCTTGTAAAGTATTGATTGTTTTTTGAATGTAAGAATATTTTAAATTTTTATTTGGAATGTTAAATTTTCTTAATAATATGTGAAAATAATTTTTTACATACTGATTGTAACACCCCGACCATAGTTACCCAGAGTCGGTGCATTATTACATAACATTGGTATGATCACAAGAAAGATCAAATCTTGAAAGACCGATTGGTTTAGTAGCCTTGGAAACACTAGATATATTCATAAGTCTTACATTACATCATAAAATTAAAAACTACCACAACTACATATTGTCTCCATAATCCACACTCATATCCCCACATAATATCCCTACAGGTCATTCATAATTTACTTCTTCACTTCCTGGGAAAAATAAAACATAGAAAAGGGGTGAGCTCAAATGCCCCATAAGGATAACAATATAGCAGAAACATTCATAAAAAAGAATAAACATTTAAGGCAATGTATAACTAAAACAAAAGCCTTTCAGACATGAACATTCAACATAGTATGGCATAAATAAAATGAAATAATTCCATTTACTTATTCACATGGATATTCTACTAATCGTATAATCACATGCAAAATCAATAACCACTTTCTTAATGATGGAATACATAATGCCAGACTATCATAACCACATAGCCAAGGCCTCGTTCCAAGACTACAAATAAGATTTTGTCAAGGCCTTGTGCCAAGACACTAGTTTGTCTCATGAGACCTACCGATGCATCGAGGAGATATAGCGGGCTCCACCCGTCACATATTAAGTCCAATGCATTCCCATATGAAAAGGTTTAAACATAACATAAACATTCGTATTAAAAATAGCATACAAAATGTCAATACTTTCACCATAAACCATGAATGGTATAAAAATAGCACATCCACAGTCAAACATATCACAGAACCTTCAATACAACATAGAAGTTGGTATCATAATAAATCAACTTCACATAAGCGTAAAATCCAACAAAGGATGTTGACATAGATGAAATCAAAACTCTTTTAGAGAAATATCTATTTTATTTTGAAATCATTTAAGATCCATATAAAATAAAACATTTTCTTTGAAAATATTCTTATAAGATTGTAAGGGAAGATTCGACGATTTTATAACGGCGGAAAATAGCCGCACCCTCCGTATAAGTTAAAAAAAACATTCTTACCTTAATTTTGTCAAAAAGGTTAAAAATCATCTTGTTTGGAAAACGACGGAATGATTCCTTTATAAACATCTTATAAAAAATCAAAGAAGGGTATAAATGACTTTAACCCATATTCGAGTAAATAGTAAAAATGTTTTGAAATTCATTTTTAAGAAACATGGATGTGGATGATAAAGAGATCCCAGTAGATTATTACGTATAAACAACCTCGGATAATGAAGAGATTGTGAAATAACCCTTACATTGTACTTTTACTTGGTTGGGGTGGGTTAACCTCCTGTATAATGGTGAAATAATTGTTATTAAATTATACAAGAATCATATATATTAATATGATATCATATATGATCTTTTAACATTGATTTGTTAATAATATCTTTGAATTATCGTCGTTTCGGGTGTTAACTTACTCGTTTTCTTTTATATGTTTTGTTACATAAGCCATGTTTTTCATGGATAGGTTGTATATTTTTCATATACAGAATGATATCAATTCCTTAAACATCATTTTTAAATCATCAAATGATAATTATACTTGAATGGATACGATGGATAATGAATCTCATCGCGTTCGTGGAGACGGTAGTCCGTACGTACGCACGAGCGACAATATCATTATTTTGATATTAAAATAATATATAAATGGATGTTATATCATATATAAAGAATCATTAACATGTTATATTTATTATTTACATGAGTTACATATCATTATTATACCCATCCAAATAATAATATATTGAATAACAATTACACCACGATGTGGAGACGGTAAGCCGTACGTACGCACGTATGGTGACATGTTATTCAAAGGGTGGATAGAATACTGAATATGATTGTACCATATTTATAATAACATCAAATTATATATATGATACTGGAGTTATTATTTTAGAATGGTAACAACAAAGGAAGAAGAAGTGGAAGAAGAAATGAACTTGGAAAAGGGTGGTGAAATCATTACCTCTTCTTCGGGTTCTTCCTTTTGATTTGATCAAAAGGGCTCCTTAGGTTGGCTTTCTGATCAATATAATTCCTCTATATTGTAGTTAGAGAAGTTGGAAGAGTATATGGGCAGAGTTTGGCCGAACCAAAAGGCTTTTAAGGTGTGAAGAAATGAGAAGGAGGCGTGCCCTTTTATAAGAGGGGTGAGGGGCACCTTTGGAAAAGCTAGAGATATTAGTTTATAATATATTTATATTCTGTTTCTAATGGCTCCAAAGTTGATTATTTAATTTTTAAGGTGGGGATGGGTCGAAAACAACTCAACCAATAGAATTTAGACAGGTTTTGGTACTTATATTAACCTTATCTTTAAGTATTAACTCTAACTTAATTAGTTTCACTTTTACAATGTCTCTTTGTATTTTTATATAATATGGTTAATAAACTTACTATATACATCCAAGAGACCCCCAAGTGGTCCATTAATGATGAACGTATCATGAAATAAGTCTCTTGGAAGAACCTTAGATTTTTAGGAATTTAATATCAATTAATAATATAATATTTGTTTTAAGAACTCCTTTATGTCAATTTTGACACTATTCAATAGTTGATTTTTGTGAAACTCATAACAGATTGATTAATTCGAAAAAAGTCAATTAAATCAATAATAATATATCATATTATCCTAGAAAATTATTTTAATTCATTTAAAGTTTCATATTATCTTTATTTGGCTATTTATAATATCAATTATTTTAATTTTTCACTATTATAGTAATTACTTCATCACCATTGTGTCATAAATAAATTAAATTATGTAATGTCTAAAAATTTAAAATAAAATATCATTATGTAGGAAATATTTTTATCTTTCTAATGAATATTTATAATCTAAAATCCAAAATATATAACCCTATGTAAAAATTGTTTTGCTAAAAGATATATGCTTGTGTCATTTTTGTATTCATTTTAACCTAATTAAAATAAAATGTCCCTATCACCTAAAAGTGGCACCATGGGGTCCCAAAATCGACCCAAAGATGCCTATGGTAGAAATTTTATCAACCAATAAGGCTAGGACATGTTTTAGGGTAATTTAGTATTATTATAATATTATTGTTTAACCCTTATTTTCCAGATTTACCCTTAACCATGATAAATAAAATATTTACCGCAGTAATTATTCAAAATGTCTAAAAATAAAAGTTACCTATTTACACAATTTGGAAATACTGATTCTAAATATGGAATCCATTTTTCTAAATTTAAAACATAGAAGAGGCAGAAATTAATTTAAAATTAATTCCCGCTGTCAAAACAAAAAGTGTGTTTTTAAGAGATAATAACTATCAAAAGATTGACACTTGTTTATGTTCGGTTTAATTGTAAAATGATGTCCAATGACCAAAATTATATTAAATGGTAAAAATATATTCTAAATATACTTTAAAACCTCTCAAATTTATAATTTATCACTCTTAATTATTTTGATTAAAAAAGTTGTTTTTAATTAAAATTTAGTAATTTTCACTATTCATCAAAATATGAAAGTTATCCGAAAAGTACCAAAATTTCTCCTTAGGATAAATTCGATATTCAGAATCCAAAAATGAAGTCCATTTTGAAATATAAAATATATATAATTTCAAAAAGTAGGTATTACTATTCATAACGGATAGTTTGATTGGTTATGGTGTGTTAGAACTCAGTGTTGCGTACAACACACGCTATCACATTATTCAAAGAGAAGCGTACCGTAGAAGCTTGGGGTGTTACATTCTCCCCTCCTTCAAATAATTTCGTCCTTGAAATTTCTAGAATACTTATCACATGAAAAGACTCGGGTGGTTCTTCATCATAAGTTCCTCGGGTTCCCACGTTGCCTCTTCCATCTTATGGTTTCTCCACAAAACTTTTACCAGACGCGTCGTCCGATTTCTCAGTACTTGTTCTCTCATATCAAGAATCCTGACGGGCTCTTCGCAATAAGACAGATCGGGTTCCAGTTCTAATTCTTCATAGGTGAGTACATGCGTTGGGTCAGGCATGTATTTCCTCAACAGAGATACGTGGAACACATCGTGAACTTTGGAGAGACTTGGCGGCTGTTCCAATCGGTAAGCTACAACCCCAATTCGTTCTAGAATTTCGAAAGGTCCGATGTACCTAGGACTCAATTTACCTTTCTTACCAAAACGCATGACTCCCTTCCATGGAGATACCTTCAGGAAAATATGATCACCGACTTGAAATTCCAAATCCTTCCTTCGATTATCGGCATAGCTCTTCTGCCTATTTGAGCTGCTTTGATGTGATTTTGGATTACCTTCACCTTTTCCACCATTTCCTCCACCATTTCTGGGCCTACAAGTTTTCTTTCACCAACGTCATCCCAACAGGTTGGTGTACGACATCTCTTTCCGTATAATGCTTCATATGGTTCCATCTGAATACTCGAATGGAAGCTATTGTTATAGGAAAATTCTACCAGAGGTAAATATTGATCCCACATACCCTGAAAGTCAAGTGAGCAAGATCTCAACATGTCTTATAAGGTATGAAAAGTCCATTCTGATTGTCCGTCTGTCTGAGGGTGGTAAGCAGTGCTCAAATGAAGTTCAGTATCCAAGGATTTCTGAAGACTTTTCCAAAATATTGAAGTAAAACAGGGATCACGATCAGAAACAATCGATAGGGGTACTCCATGAAGTCTCACAACTTCATTAATATATAGTCTTGCTAGGCGTTCCAGGGGTAGATCTTCTCTTATAGCAAGAAAATTTGCTGACTTGGTAAGACGATCAATAATAACCCATATTGCATCGTTCCTTCTAGGAGTCTTTGGTAGCCCCATGACAAAGTCCATTGTAATATTGTCCCATTTCCACTCCGGTATGGGAAGAGGTTGCATGACTCCTCCAGGCTGTTGCCTTCCAGCTTTCACTTGTTGACAAACCATACATCTTGATACAAAATCAGCAATCTCCCTCTTCATGTTGTCCCACCAAAAATGTTCCTTCAAATCTCTATACATTTTGGTGCTCCCAGGGTGTATAGAGAAATTGGAACTATGAGCATCATCCAACAATTCTCTTTTTAGATCAGGTAAATCGGGAACACAAAGTCTCTTCCCGAATTTCAAAATTACATCTTCATACACAAAGTCTCTCAATCTCCCATCATTCACAGCTTTAATCTTCTTTTAAAATTCTTCATCATCGGTTTGAGAACTCTTAATCCTTTCTAGTAAAGATGGTTTGACAACCATTTGAAAAAGAATTGATGTTTCGCCTTCCCTGGTTATTCCCATGTCCATCTTTACTAGATCCATGAAAATTGGATCCCTTTCAATTCTCATATTGTTCAAAACTCCATGGTCTTTTCTGCTCAAAGCATCTGCCACCTTGTTTGCTTTCCCCGGGTGGTAGTGTATCGTACAATCATAATCCTTTAGTAATTCAAGCCATCTCCTTTGCCTCATGTTGAGTTCTTTTTGTGAGAAAATATACTTCAAACTCTTGTGATCAATATAAATCTCACATTTTTCACCATAGAGGTAGTGCCTCCATATCTTCAAAGCAAAGATCACAGCTGCTAACTCGAGATCATGAGTAGGATAGTTTTGTTCATGAATTTTCAACTGTCATGATGCATAGGCAATAACTCTATCATTCTGCATAAGGACACAACCAAGTCCTTTCTTTGATACATCACTATAAATAACGAACCCATCATTCCCCGATGGTAGAGTCAATATAGGAGCATTGACTAATCTTCTCTTCAGTTCTTCAAAACATTCTTCACACTCTTTTTTCCAAACAAATTTAACCCCTTTACGTGTGAGCTTCGTTAATGGGTTAGCCAATCGGGAAAAATTCTGGACGAAACGTCGATAATAACCTGCCAAACCAATAAAACTACGTACCTCAGTTATACTCGTAGGTGCTGGCCATTCTTGGATTGCCTTGGTCTTAGAAGGACCAATAGAGATTCCATCTTTAGAGACAATATGGTCAAGAAAAGAAATCTCATGGAGCCAGAATTCACACTTGCTAAAATTTCCATATAATTCATGCCTCCTCAGAGTCTTCAAGATAACGCGCAAGTGATTTTCATGATCTTCGTAGGTTTTGGAGTATACGAAGATATCATCAATAAATACCACCAAAAATTCATCGAGATACTCCTTGAAAACTCTATTCATCAGATCCATGAATACACAGGGTGCATTAGTCAATCCAAAAGGCATTATAGTAAACTCATAATGCCCGTACCTGGTTCGAAATGCTGTCTTCGTAATTTCTTCCTTCTTTACACTCAAGTGATGGTATCCAGATCGAAGGTCAATCTTTGAAAAGTATTGAGCTCCATGTAGTTGGTCAAATAAATCATCAATACGAGGTAGGGGATACTTGTTCTTTATCGTTATAGCATTGATCTCTCTGTAGTCGATACATAACCTTATAGATCCATCTTTCTTTTTAACAAAAAGAACAGGGGATCCCCATGGAAAAACACTAGGGCGAATGAATCCTTTATTACTTAACTCCTCTAGTTGTTTCTTTAGTTCGACTAACTCTATAGTGGCCATTCTATAAGGGGTCTTTGATATAGGCCTTGATCCAGGAATTAAATCAATGGAAAACTCAACTTCTCGTTCTGGAGGATGTCCAGGTAAATCTTCCGGAAATACATCTACAAATTCTTTCACAATAGGTACATCCTCTATTTGAACATTCCTTTCCTCACCCACAGTTATTTCATTCTCTTCCTCCCCAATAATTGAATTAAGTTGAGCTACTGGGGGTGGATCTAAATAAGAATTAGGTGGTGACGATTCTTCTCTAAAGATAAGGTGTTCCTTATCATTATCATCAAGAATCGTAACCTCTTTCTTCTTACAATAAATCTTTGCATCATTGTCCGAAATCCAGTCCATACCGAGGATTATATCAAACTCAATCATAGGTATGACGATGAGATCCGCAGATAAAGAACATTTATGTGCTCTAATGGGGACTGATTCACAAAACGTTGTTGCAATGATACTTCCCTTAGGAGTTTTAACTGACAACTCCCTTGTGAAATCAAATTGGAAATATCTAATTTTCTTAGCAAACTGGGAAGATATGAAACAATGCGATGATCCAGAATCAAATAATGCATTTGCTAAACTTGAGGAAACCATTAAATTACCTGCCACCACGTCTTTCGGAGCTTCTACCTCAGCAGTAGTGATAGCATAAGTCTGGCCTTGATCCCTTGGCCTTTTCTGAGGTAAGTTCTCCTGACGATTAGGAAATTCATTTGCATAATGCCCCATCTCCCTGCAATTGTAGCACTGAACATTGGTACCTTCCTTCTTCCCCTTACAATCACGAGCTTGGTGGTATTTTTCACCACACTTGTAACAGACTCCCATTCCCTTCAAGAAAGTACCAGGATGTTTCTTCCCACATTTACCACAAGATGGATATTCAATATTTCCCTTCTTCCCCTTATTTCCATTCCCAGATTGATTAGCAGGTCTCTTCTTCTCTTTCTTTGCTTTAAAGTCATAAGACTTAGAGAATTCCTTTTCAGTCTTGATAGCACATGATACAATGTCTTCGTACGATGAAAAGGATTGTGAGACTAATGCTCGACGGAGAAATGGTTTTAACCCATCAAAGAAATGATCAATCTTACTTCTTGGGTTACGTATGTAATCTCCAGCATACCTTGCTATCCTTGTAAAGTTAGCCTCATACTTTGTGACATTCTCATCCTCCTTCTGTCTCAAACTCAGAAATTTCCTTTCCATATCTGCTCGATGGTCGCGAGGAAAGTATTTTTCTAAAAATAGATCTTTGAACTCCCTCCATTCCATATTTGATACTTCATCATCTTCCTTCATGTTTTGAATCAATGACCACCATTGATCAGCATCTCCAGTGAGGCGGTAAACTGCCATGATAACTTTTTCCCTTTCACCACTCCCCAAAGCCTGAAATATTTTCTCTAGGAAATTTATCCATTGCTCAGCTACTAAGGGATTTGTACTCCCATTGAACGTTGGTGGTTTTTTCCTCATGAATCGATCTAACATTGATCCTCCACGCTGTGGATCAAGATGCTCCATACGAGTAAGGTTATTATTCATAACCTAAGTGAGTTGTCCCAGTATGGTGATTAGCTGATCGGCACCAGTTGCATCACCAGCTCCACTATAATTATCTTGAGCAGGAGGTCAATCCCTACATGGAGTGCGTGCATTGATACGGTTTCCATTTCTTCCACTAGGCGCCATTTCTAAACAATGGCATAAACTAGATCAGTTTATGAATCAAAATACATAATCCCATAAAACACTTAACATAAATTGAACTATTTATGGATATAATCCATAATCATAAAAATGTTTTCTTTGAGGAAGTATATACTCATAAACCCTTCATAATGATTTGTAAAGAAAATGAGAGTTATCCTAAGCATATCCCCCGGGAGTGTTGTAACCAAGAGTGCAGCAAGGCCCGTTGTCGTGCACCAGTTCCCGTTCGAGTCCAGCTCAAAGCGGTGTTTTCGGATTTTACCCCTAGGTACATCTGTGCCAGAGCCGCCTTTACCTACTCGTATCCAGACAGGGATGTATTTCTTGGAAAACTCACAAAATCTCTACAATACCAAAATTCTATGAAGTTCTTCTATACTAATCCTCAAAGTTCATCTTAGGTCTACGTGCTCTAATCAGAGTTTATCTAAATCTAGCTTCCAAGGTTTTGTACTAAACTTCCTCTGATACCAACTATAACGCCCCGACCCTAGTTACCCAGAGTTGGTACATTATTACATAACATTGGTATGATCATAAGAAAGATCAAATCTCGAAAGACCGATTGGTTTAGTAGCCTTGGAAACACTAGATATATTCATAAGTCTTACATTACATCATAAAATTAAAAACCACCACAACAACATATTTTCTCCATAATCCACACTCATATCCCCACATAATATCCCTGCAGGTCATTCATAATTTACTTCTTCACTTCCTGGGAAAAATAAAACATAGAAAAGGGGTGAGCTCAAATGCCCCGTAAGGATAACAATATAGCAGAAACTTTCATAAATAAGAATAAATATTTAAAGCAATGTATAACTAAAACAAAAGCCTTTCAAACATGAAATTTCAACATAGTGTGGCATAAATAAAATGAAATAATTCCATTTACTTATTCACATGGATATTCTACTAATCGAATAATCACATGCAAAATCAATAACCACTTTCATAATGATGGAATGCATAATGCCAGACTATCATAACCACATAGCCAAGGCCTCGTGCCAAGACTACAAATAACATTTTATCAAGGCCTTGTGCCAAGACACTAGTTTGTCTCATGAGACCTACCGATGCATCGAGGAGCTATAGTGGGCTCCACCCATCACATATTAAGTCCAATGCATTCCTATATGAAAAGGTTTAAACATAACATAAACATTCGTATTAAAACTAGCATACGAAATGTCAATACTTTCACCATAAACCATGAATGGTATAAAAATAGAACATCCACAGTCAAACATATCACAAAACTTTCAATACAACATAGAAGTTTGTATCATAATAAATCAACTTCACATAAGCGTAAAATCCAACAAAGGATGTTGACATAGATGGAATCAAAACTCTTTTAGAGAAATATCTCTTTTATTTTGAAATAATTTAAGATCCATATAAAATAAAACATTTTCTTTGAAAATATTCTTATAAGATTGTAAGGGAAGCTTTGACGATTTTATAACGGCAGAAAATAGCCACACCCGCCGTATAAGTTAAACAAACATTCTTACCTTAATTTTGTCGAAAAGGTTAAAAAACACCTTGTTTGGAAAACGACGGAAAGATTCCTTTATAAACATATTATAAAAATTCAAACAAGGGTATAAATGACTTTAACCCATATTCTAGTAAATAGTAAAAATGTTTTGAAATTCATTTTTAAGAAACATGGATGTGGATGATAAAGAGATCCCAGAAGATTATTACGTATAAACAACCTCGGATAATGAAGAGATTGTGAAATAACCCTTACCTTGTACTTTTCCTTGGTTGGGTTAGGTTAACCTCCTGTATAATGGTGAAATAATTGTTATTAAATTATACAATAATCATATATATTAATATGATATCATATATGATCTTTTAACATTGATTTGTTAATAATATCTTTGAATTATCGTCGTTTCGGGTGTTAACTTACTCGTTTTCTTTTATTTGTTTTGTTACATAAGCCATGTTTGTCATGGATAGGTTGTATATTTTTCATATACATAATGATATCAAGTCCTTAAACATCATTTTTAAATCATCAAATGATAATTATACTTGAATGGATACGATGGAGAATGAATCTCATCGCGTTCGTGGAGACGGTAGTCCGTACGTACGCACGAGCGACAATATCATTCTCTTGATATTAAAATAATATATAAATGGATGGTATATCATATATAAAGAATCATTAACATGTTATATTTATTATTTACATGAGTTACATATCATTATTATACCCATCCAAATAATAATATATTGAATAACAATTACACCATGACGTGGAGATGGTAAGCCGTACGTACGCACGTATGGTGACATGTTATTCAAAGGGTGGATAGAATACTGAATATGGTTGTACCATATTTATAATAACATCACAGTGTATATATGATACTGGAGTTATTATTTTAGAATGGTAACAACAAAGGAAGAAGAAGTGGAAGAAGAAATGAACTTGGAAAAGGGTGGTGAAATCATTACCTCTTCTTCGGGTTCTTCCTTTTGATTTGATCAAAAGGGATCCTTAGGTTGGATTTCTGATCAAACTAAGGCCTCTAGGTTGTAGTGGGGGAAGTTGGGAGAGCATTTGGGCAGAGTTTGGCTAAACCAAAAGGCTTTGAATGTGTGAAGAAATGAGAAGGAGGAGTGCCCTTTTATAAGAGGGGTGAGGGGCACCTTTGGAAAAGCAAGAGATATTAGTTTATAATAAATTCATATTCGGTTTCTAATGGATCCATAGTTGATTATTTAAATGTTAAGGTGGGGATGGGTCGAAAAAAACTCAACCAATATAATTTAGACAGGTTTTGGTACTTATATTAACCTTATCTTTAAGTATTAACTCTAACTTAATTAGTTTCACTTTTACAATGTCTCTTTGTATTTTTATATAATATGGTTAATAAACTTACTATATACATCCAAGAGACCCCAAAGTGGTCCATTAATGATGAAACTATCATGATATAAGTATCTTGGTCGAACCATAGATTTTTTTAGGAATTTAATATCAATTAATAATATAATATTTGTTTTAAGAACTCCTTTATATCAATTTTGACACTATTCAATAGTTGATTTTTGTAAAACTCATAACAGATTGATTACTTAGAAAAAAGTCAATTAAATCAATAATAATATATCATATTATCCTATAAAATTAGTTTAATTCATTAAAAGTTTCATATTATATTTATTTGGGTATTTATAATATCAATTATTTTAAATTTTCACTATTATAGTAATTACTTCATCATCATTGTGTCATAAATAAATTAAATTATGTAATGTCTAAAAATTTAAAATAAAATATAATTATGTAGGAAATCGTTTTATATTTCTAATTAATTTTTATAATCTAAAATACAACATATATAACCCTATGTAAAAATTGTTTTTCTAAAATATATATGCTTGTGTCATTTTTGTATTCATTTTAACCTAATTAAAATAAAATGTCCCTATCACCTACAAGTGGCACCATGGGGTCCCAAAATAAACCCAAAGATGCCTATGGTCGACAAGTTATCAACAAATAAGGCTAGGACATGTTTTAGGGTAATTTAGTATTATTATAATATTATTTTCTAACCATTATTTACTGGATTTACCCTTAACCATGGTAAATAAAATATTTACCGCAGTAATTATTCAAAATGTATAAAAATAAAAGTTACCTATTTAAACAATTTGGACATACTGATTACAAATATGGAATCCATTTTTCTAAATTCAAAACACAGAAGAGGCAGAAATTAATTTAAAATTAATTCCCGCTGTCAAAACAAAAAGCGTGTTTTTAAGAGATAATAACTATCAAAATATTGACACTTGTTTATGTTCGGTTTAATTGTAAAATGATGTCCAATGACCAAAATTATATTAAATGGTAAAAATATATTCTAAATATACTTTAAAACCTCTCAAATTTATAATTTATCACCCTTAATTATTTTGATTAAAAAAGTTATTTTTAATTAAAATTTAGTAATTCTCACTATTCATCAAAATATGAAAGTTATCCGAAAAGTACCAAAATTTCTCCTTAGGATAAATTCGATATTCCAAATCCAAAAATGAAGTCCATTTTGAAATATAAAATATATATAATTTCAAAAAGTAGGTATTACTATTCATAACGGCTAGTTTGATTGGTTATGGTGTGTTAGAACTCGGTGTTGCGTACAACACACGCTATCACATTATTCAAAGAGAAGCGTACCGTAGAAGCTTGGGGTGTTACACTGATTCTTGTCAAATTTAGATTATGTTGAGGGTATTATAGTAAATTATATCAATATATTTTATATACATTATTAAAATAACTATTAAATCCTGTATGGTCATTATTAAACACTGAAAACTATGTTAGGGGAATGTGGTCCTTAATTTTTCTATTTTTTTTTAATTTTTAAAATTATCTGAACCGATGTAATATTTTCGATGTTTTTGTTTGTAATTTGTTTTAGATGATTATTTGTTGTAAAGTTTATGGTTCTAAATGTTAAATTCTAGAACGAGGGTGTTAAATTCTAGAAAAAACTATTATATTATTATATTTATTATTATTATTATGGAGTTTGAATAATATTTCATGTATCTCATCAATGTTTTATTATCTATATGTTGTTTGGAATTTGGTTTTTCATGTTTTTATTCATTCATGCTTTATAATTATTCATATGTGCATTGAAATATGTATGATTAGTGTTAGATTTAATGTATATTAAAGAAAAAATATGTAAACATGAAGTTATATATTTGATAGGTAACTATTAAAATTTAAAACTTTGGTGTATAATTACTGATATGAAATTTCATTTTTTTGGAATGGAATGTTATTAGAGGATATAGTAAGCGATCATTGGTGCATTTTTAGTTCTCTTTTATTGTAATTATTTAATGTTTTAAATTTTAAAAAATACTTCTCATCCAATTTTCTATTTTTCCATATCATTTCTTTGTTGGAGTTCTCATAGTTGTAAAAAATTTTAATTACTAAAATATGGAACATAGATTTATCCTTATAGTAAAATTGTGTAACACTATCATTTACCATACATAAAGGATGGTTTAAATATTATGTTGGGTCTCAAAAAACCATCAAGATAATTTGTAAGTAGTATTATTATTATCAAAATTATAATGCTAACATTTTTTCCCCAATTTACACTATAAAAAATTGATATACTCAATTATTTAATGATTGGATTTTTAAATAGAGATGTTTTTTTAAGAAAAATAGAAACCACTTTTCAAAAAATGGTATTCTCGAAGAATGTATTTACAAAATAATAATTTAATAACTACCATATATTGATTAAAATCAATGGAATTTTTAATTCTTTATAAAAATAATTACAATTATGGTTAACATAAAATATTGAAGAAAACACAAGAAAAATATTTACCCGTTACTACATTCCTTTCATGATCTATTGCCTATGACATTTGAAAAAATATGGTTGTTTATGAAGGAATTTTTTTTATTATAAGTTAGACATATAATAAATACATTCCATCATAGATCTTAAAATTATTTGGATTTTGGATACATTTATTATCAGGATCTTAATTAGTTGTCTTTATGTATGTAGTCAGCAAACATAACATTGGCACCTACAACCTAATATCTTATCCAAATCATAGAATGTTTTTTGGTTCAAAAATCATGAGGTGATCCATGTTAGTCGCATGTCATAAATCATGGTGTCTCTTAATATCAATATTTTCTATTCTTGTTTACACTATTTTTTTTGGTTTCATAGGGGAATTGGAAAATAGTTTCATTTTCATTACAATTAATTATTGATATTAAATTATTTATGTTCTATTATTTTTGGGTCATTGGTCCCTTTGCTTTATGGATTTTTTATGATGTTTTATTTACTTCGTGATATGTGGTTTAAAACAACAACACACAGTTGTCCATAAAACATATTAAAACATTATATTCTTATAATTTGATAATTCATTATGATTAATGGGACTAAGATTTTATTCCCCAATTATATTTCTTTATGTTATTCCCACTAATGATCATGGGATTCAATTAAGGTATAGAAATTTCATAAATTAAATCCACTGGGGTATTCGTTGAGTGATGTTATGACATGTTGGGCCTATGTTGGTGTTTGTAACCTCCATAAATATAGTATTTCTATGTAATTTGTTGATGCCTAACATTTTACATATCCCATATAGAATTTTTATGTTGTCTCTATCCCTTTTAGAGATAGTTATAAAATTGTGTGGGTTGAGTGTTCCTTCCACTCAATATTGAATAAAAAGGTTATGTTATGTCCTTAAATTGTTATTGGATATCATTAATTTATAAAGAATGAAACCAGGATTATATATTAAATATGGGTCGAAAAATATGCCAACAATTAAATAAATTTCTATTATCATGTTATTTTAGAAGAGTATTATACCTCTTAATGTTTTGACAAGTTATATGAGGGGAAATTTCCTTACTATTATTGATGGATATTATTGGGAAACGATTACCATTTCCACTATATATTTTAGTGAGTGATGTAATGGAAATTAATTTTCATATTTTTCTATAGGATTGTAAGCATATAGTAATAATAAAAAATTCCCATGTAACATTAATGATGTTTGAAATGGTATGATTTCCATGTTAATTGACCCACACTTTGAAGTGGGATGTACTACCCATGGTGTGAATCATCAAAGGATGGGGGAATGATCCTATTATGGAAATTTCCATTTCCGTGACTTCATTACCATCTTTGTAAACTTCAGATCAAGAGTCGAGATGCTTTACCCTTTTATTATTATGATAAATTCTAGGATTGATATACCCACTTGGTGATATGTTTTGGGAATTATGAATGTTATTATATTATTAATGAGGGATTTAGTGATCATTTTTAACACACATATTAGGACATGATTATCACTACTATATCATTTCTTGGAGAAACTATTCGAACATTAGAACTATTATTACCAGGATGTTATGCCTTCTATTATTTTCTAGTTTATGGTATGTACTACCTATTCCATGAATGTAGTGATTTAATTGGATTTTATGTATACTTTAGTCACATGAAAATCTATATTCACTAAAAATAAGTTTTCTTCTGTCCTATTATGATATATTATGCTCATGATTATGACTGGTGGAAAGATTTCAAGTCAGTATTGCTATGATATGTTCATAGACACCCCTGAAAGTAGTAGAAGATTGAAAAGCTTCACCCTTGAGGTCATCTAATATCAATTGTTATTACTTATTTATAATTATTTACGAATATGTTATCAAATTAAAGTAATATCACACTGTTCATGCACCGATATATACTATATTGGATAGATGTACCATTTTTGGTGGCTTGTTGAGTTTTTCTTAGTCCCTACCCAAGAGTATTGTACATAAAAAGATGTCATGGTGATTATAATGGATAAGAGAAAAAACCCTACCCTTCATTGGCATGGTAGAAAGGTATATTTGGTATCAAGAGATATGGATGAGTGAGGAATCTTTAAACATTATTGACGAAGTCTTATTAATTCGTATTCATTTAATATTTTACCTTTGGATAGTCCATAGGTTATCCAAAAATTATTCTATGTATTAAAAACATTATTGTTGGTTCACCTTGTAATAACATTTTTTGGGTTAATCAATGGTGGTTGGACTATAAATATAATTCCACATTATCCAAATATTATATTTTCTACATTATTATTTTATATTTTTTATATATGATAATATTTTCTATAGGAAATAGTCTCCCATCTTTATAAAAGGACCGATAAAACTAGTCTACCACCTTTGTAACACAAGGAGGTTCACCTGAGTTATATAGCACAACAAGTTTGATCATAATTTAGGTGAGACGAAAAGATAGACATTTAATAAAATTTTTAATGGGTGTTATGAATATATATATATATATATATTGTGTGCAAACATAGGGGCATTAAATTTTTTTATTTAACTTACATTATTAATCTTTAGGATCAGTCCTTTATGAGTGGGTAAGTGTTTACCTATATACTTGGAGTGTCCTCTTAGGGATAAATGAAATATACTCCAACAAGATTCTACAAAATGTATTATATATTTTTTTCTTTAATAGAAATACAATATTAATTTAATGGATTGGAAATGTATTATTATATCTACCATTTTGTCTTACACCAATATCTCTGAGATCTAAAAATTGTGATAATCAAGAAATGAAGGATATGGAATATAAAATGTTTTTAATTGAAATTAATGACACCTTGGTCTTAATGATGTGTTTTTCAGACAATTAACAAAATATGGTATCACAACCTTATAATTATTAAGGATGAGATATAACGTTTTGATCTTTAAAAAATATATTTTCGATTAATTTTAAATTAATAATATATATAGTGATAGGTTTAGATCCCTTTAGAAAAATATCTCATTGATAGGACCTCAAATAAATGGCTAATAAAATTGAAGTTTTATTTTGATCATAGAAAATTCAATCATTCATGTCATGGATGTTAGAAAATTAAAATACATATGATGGCGATGGTGTTTTTTAGAAAATTTAATATGTGGATGAGTTTTAAAGTCTTATTATACCAATGATATTAAATAAGTTTTGAAACATGAAAACATATTATAGTTAAACTATGTGAATTTTAGGTTGGGGTTACTCTAAAGAGAATATGATTTTAGGACACAATCACTCAGGATAGCATAAGTAACACATATACTTAGTGGTGTCAATGGCTAGATGAGATCCATTGAAATTTATATATATTTTTGTTGGATGAATGAGCATTATAACAATATTTACATATTCATTGTGTTTTCCACCTTAATATCTATTCAACTTTCACTTGCCTCTAATATATGAATGAAAAAATAGATAATAACCCTTATTTATGCATGTTTATATAATTAGTTTATTTATTTTGATATTTAAAAGGATCATTAAAAATATTTTAAAACATTTTGGGACTATTTCAGTATTTATTTTCTTCAAATATTTATGATTTATGGTTTACCCAAATGGAGTATATATGGTGTTTGAATCCTACATCGAGGAGTGATGAAATAAATGATACATTTTATTTTGGAATGATTTATTATTATTTAAAAAGAATTATTAAGTATAATCCTATGGTAGATGTTCCAACACACTATCCACATGAACAATCTTTAATCATATGCTTTCTTGATATACATCCAAAAAAATATACCAAAACCATATCAAAAAATTGATATTCCTCTATTATATTTCACAACATCCAATGAATTGTTATTTGAGTGTAAAAATAACATATATTTGTTCACATTATTAATTGATTCAAAAAATTATTTATGTATTACTCTCCACTATGAACTGGTGTTGAGAAAGGTGTTATCATTGAATCCATGAGATTATTCTCTTTAAAACCATCATACGATGGATTTGATGGGGGTGAATATATGATTTTGGAGAATGAAATCATAGCATATCTCATTGAGCTCCATCCAATTTCACCTAAGTATTCCATTCCCCCATGATTCACCCATGTCCCTAAAATCAGGGGTCATAACTTTTGGGGTATATATCTGGTCTACTTGAAAACCCCACTTCGGGCCACCCATTAAATTGGATACCATAACTGGAATGTCAAATACTTGAGGAACATTCATGGTCCCCTAAGATAAATTTTATTTCAAAGGATTAAAATAAGATATTGTGGAAAAAAAATTCTAATTAATAATATAATACATATAACTTCATCTATAAGTCTTGAATGACAACTCAGGGCATCTGATATCCATTTAGAGAATCAAATATATATATTATAGATATTACAAAAAAATCAAATTTAACCAGAAGATAAATACATAAAAAACATAGAAATAAATGTAATAATAGAATAGCCTTACATTATCTACAATACAAGATCACAAAATGGCCAACACGTCTATAAAAAATCATACCCCTTGATCTCTATGTGGCCTATTTGTCCCCATTCATCCATTAAACCATCTATCTCAAAGAGTGATCCCAATGTAGAAGACGAACTAAAAAATTGACATGTTCTAAATATTCCAAGTGGCACAAGTAGGGTTTGACATAAAGAAACCTAGTATATTAGATCCATATTATATATACACCTCATTTCATTAATAAACCAATAAATAAAATTTTGTAAATATACTATTCGAATTAATGATTTATCATTCTCCTAAAACAAATTTTATTTTATGTACACTATCTTTGAAACTGCCAATTTTCTAAAATAAAATTATCAAAATAAATACAAAAATGGTGTGTCTTGGTTAATGAAAAAATAAAGACCATCCAATTGAATATATTAACTGGAATAATTTAATTTGGAATGTAAATACTACAACATGTCACAGTAAAATAAAGTAAATAAAAATTGAATGGTAAAAAGGAATATATTATAGGTGAGTATTAGATAATATATAATATATAATTTTTTGAAATTCATAAACATTTTGTTAGATGACCATAAATATACTTGGGTTATAACCATCAACATACTTTTCAATTCATTCTTATGTCTAAAACCAACAGATTTCTCTCAACTAGCCTCACCAGGGGTAGTTCCCTTCATCCACTAATAGTATTAGGGATCTAATCATTTTAATAGATATTAGATATTATTTATCTCTCATCCCTCACAAATATACATAAGATCACCTTTATGATAGTAATATTGGGGGGTGTGGCATCCTTTATATACAACATGTAAATCACAAATCAATATAATCAAAATACATATGATCAAGAAACCTCCCAAAACAATCCAATGTGAAACCCCTAACTCAGAGAAAACAATAAATTATTAACATAACAGGAGGATATGACTTCCAGGGAGGTATATTGTTTTCATCAAACACATTTCAATTAAGCAACCAAGACATATGAATTGAAACTAGGATTTATTTTCTATGAAAAAATTTCAACTTGTAATTCCATTTGTAAAACCCAAGTTAAAATAAAATTACACTTATAAAATTAATTATGAACCTCTAATCCATACCTTTGAAATATAATTTTCAAAAATATACATGTAAATACATTCTTAAATCCAAGATATAATTCATAAAACACATGTTTTAGTTGAGGCATCCTATAAATTCTCGATATATGTATAGCTATACACATATATATGTGCACATTTCCATGAATATATATATATATATATATCCAAATTTATAAGTATAATTTAACTCATTGGAAACACCATTAGTCAAAATAATGTTATGTAACTCAAGTTCCATGTCAAAATATTAGAACCCATGTAAATCCTTCAAAACCTCCAAATAGAATTATCCAAAAAAAATAATTTTATTTCACCAAGATAAATCACATAAAAATTATAAAAGGGTAATAATAATTTTAAAATCAACCTTTATTAATAATAATATATAAGGCATTGTAGCAACACATATCATACATCAAATATTCTAAAAAATATGTAATCAATGAAAACTTTATAAAACCCAATTATAACCAATCCCAAATTTCATAAAGCTTTCAAAACGAATTTATAAATTAAAATTTAAAAAAATTTAATTAATTAAATTTGAAATGATAATGAATATAATGTTTTGTAATGGAATGGAAAAGATAATGAACCAATAAATAAGCTATGTATAGATGTAGAAAATCCTTTGAATATGTAATGAAGAATCCTCATAACAAAATATTTACATCCAAAATAAAAACAGCTACTCCCTTACTTGATTATTTTTTCAAAAAGATACTACGACAAGCAGACATAGATAAATAACAAAAATGGTAGATGAGAAGGATAAATGAGTGTCTTTATTGGTAAATCACTATGAAATTATGTAATGAGGTCCTCAAATAAATTGGGAAATAATGGAGGATGATCCTAGTTCTACTTGGATAGGTTTCAAGCAAAATTTTAGGGTGGAGGAACCCCCGTAGTACCTAAATTCATAAGGATACTTAATGAACTTCATAATTTTTTTTTAAAACCCTTTTAAATCACATGAAATTTTACCACAATTTTGAAAAATCTAAACCCCTAATTAGATACACCTCAAGAGATACAATGTATTGTTTCATAGTTTTAGAAACCATAATCCATCAAGGGAAAGCACATCTACTATGAATTGTAGGTCATAACATTTTTACCACCCTTTTCACTAACTATGTTTTAATATATTCACGATAAACCAAAACCATCAAGGAAATTATATTTGAAATTGGAGGAAGAGAAGAAAAATATATAAATAAATAAATTTATTTTTTTGGTGTGACAATTCCCCCACATTAACAATTTTACACCAAATAATGCCACTAAATTTTAATGGTAATTCATAGATTGAATGATTTAAAAAGGATTGAATGACCCATTATCAAACCAATCTGCAAACCATAGACCCCATGATATATCACTTATCAAAAACAAGATTCTAAATTTAGGAACATCTTTAATGATTCAAATTACCTATCACTCTTGAAAACTACTTTGCAAATCGACAAGTAGAGACATACAGTGTGTTTTCACACCATTTATGCACTTCAAAAACATAGTGGTTTTACTATGAAAAGCAATTCAATGTACCACAAGAAAATATGAAATGATGTTCCAACCAAGATAACTAGAATGAATCACCTGACTAAAGAACAATTCATAATTCCATATGACTTATGCTTACAAAAACAATAATGTTATATGAAATCACCAAAAAAATCACATAAAAAATAGATCACAGTTCAATGATAATTAAGGATGAAGAAAATAAAATAAAAGAAAAAAATGAAAATTTACAAAGGGTTACATCAAAACTTCACATCCAAATGATATTATGATCCAAGATCCATAAAAGAATAATTATTATTCTTCCATGATCCATACCTAGATAATTTCTCAAGATGTCCCAAATTTGAATAATTATTTTAGAAAATGGGATTCAAATGCCTGAAATGAATATTCTAAAAGAAAATTACCAAACTCATCCTCTCATATAACGAAGTAATAAAAATAGGAGACTCTTATAAATATAGTTCCCCATGTTCCGATTCCACACCATATTAGGACCTTCATTATCAGTGTGGGGAATAGAGGTTCCACCCTTTATGTTTCACCCTCTAGAAACCAACTAATTTAAGATGAACTCATTCAAAAAATAGTTATACATGAAGATTTTATAACAATTAACATTACCAATAAGTTATGGGAGAAAATTATTCATGAAAATTACATAAATATCCCTCGTTAAAGAATTTTTATAATACTACAAGTTCATTTATAAAAAATAATTCCCACCTTAATCATCGATCCCATTTTAATTTTTCTTAGAAAACAACTTCCAAAATCCCAATGATTCATTTTAAAACTAATCACTCATCGTAAAATCTCCTTATAATGATTGAAAAACCATACCAGTTTCATCTTTTTTAAAAACATTTTATTTACAAATGATAAACAAAACCCAAAAAAATAACATCATAGAATATCAAAATGTTCATATGAGGTAAATTTTATTTCTATACCATGGAAACATGATTTAGGGGACAATGTGATAATAGTTAAACAACTAATGTATGTCATGAAAAAATGGCCTCTCTGGTTTGACAAGGTTTATTAGTATATTTGATCTCACTATACTAGTTCAACTCCCATTTTCATCACTAAAAATATGCAACACCGTTAAATTTTCCCAAAATATTGTCAAAATATACCATAATTGACAAAATATTTATAGTACACTAATAATTGAATACATAAAATCCATCATTCAATGTTAATTTGATGCATAGATTGATTAACATCTCACAAGGATCTAAATTCTCTTACCTATCAAGGTTGGATAATTATTTATATAATCTACCATATTCTTGCAATCATAGGGGGAACTCTTAGAACCTTGTTCTTTATTAAATACATGTATTTGGTAATATTTTTTGACTAGCATGCTCTATGATATACCAATCATGGGCACCTGAGTGGGACTAATAAATACTCTAGGCCACATCCTAATCAACTTAGACTAGAAACCAGTACATGGCCTCAGATAAGAGCTCGAGGGAATGAATTCACTTAAGGAATAATAAAATACATGCCTCACCACCTAGAAGTATGGAATGGGAAATCATAGTACCATATAACTCTTCAAATTATTATATAATAAAATATAGAAAAAAGAAATAGAATTGAAATTCCTAAAAATATTAGAAATAAATACTACAATAATAGAACTAAAAATCATCGTGAAATAAAAAGGTATAACTTCCTTTTACATACATAATATATATAAAAACTAATAACAAACCCCATGATATCAATGTGACTAATTTTTTTCTATACATAAATAAAACTAAGAAGATCCTTGAGATATTGAGAAACTATAATTAACATAAATAATGGATTGGTTATATTAAGGTTGAGTCGAGCACATTTTCATTGAGTATAAAGAAGCTCAGTATGTACGAACTAAATAATCCATGAATTTACTTTCTAAAAAACAACCCACATATGCTAGTTTGAAAATATACTATTTAAATTAGTGTTTTATCATTTCCAAAATAACTATATTCTATTCTATTAAATATCATTAAAAATACCCATTTTATGAACTCCAGTATTAAAAATAATCCCAAAAACGAATGTCTAAATAAATAACCAAATTATAGACTAGCCATGGTAATATATAAATTGAAATAACTAGATACTGAATTTATATAGCTGATGAATTATTAGTAGAATAAAAAAAATTAAAATTAAATAAAACAAATGTATGTAGTTTAAATAAATTGGATGAAACATATAATAATTTTTTGTGGGAAATTACTAAAATTAAATGAGGTAACCATTTATGTACACAGGCTGTAAAAATATATAGGTCTACCAATTCATTTCTAAGTCTATAACCAATTTGATTCTCATAATTCAAATCACAATTTGTACTCCTTTATGAAATATGATACTGTAAAAGATCTGGTAAATCAAATTGGGGATAGATTTTATCCATATGAAATTTCTCACCATGAAATAAAATATCTCAATGATTATATTAACAATTAGAGGTGACAAAGCCTTTATATACATCATTTCAATAAAAAATAAACACAATACCAACATACATGATCAACTAATCTCCCTAAACCAAGCCATGAAAAACATATCCTAAAGAAAACAATAACATTTCAAAATAACAAGAATATAGGTTTTCCCTGGAGGTGTATACATTTCATGAAAACTATTTTAAGTTATCAATTGAACCTTACCAATTCAAAATATTAATAAATTTATGAGTAAAAATTAAATACTTTAATAACATAAAATCCCAAATTGAGCATCATTTTTTATTAAAGTTTCAAAACGGCCTCTATTTCATACCTTATAAATATAACTTTTTGATATCTTAGTTGAAAAGAATTTTTGAGGTCAAGAGATAAATTGTAAAAAAATGTGTTTTATTTAAGACTTCAAATGAATTCTCTCTCTATATACATAAATATATGTTCACACAGACATGGATATATATATATATATATTCATATAAATATATATATATATACATGTTCATTCATAGGAAACTCCTTTGGAGAAAAAGAATTCATACAATTCATGTCACCCAACAATATAAAAGAACAAAAGAAAAACAACTAAAAAATAAAAACAGCGTTTACATAAAAATTATAATACATAGACAAGAACAAACTCATACAAATTATTAAAGGACAATGAACATTTAAAATATCACCATTAATTGAGAAAAACCTCTTAGGTTTTTTTGTAAAACTTGAAATAAAAACTATTTTCACATAATCATAAAAACCTTTAAAACATACAAAAACCCATTTAAAATAAAACATATTGTTCATAGTGATTTAAAAATAATTATATAGATATAAAAAAAGAAAAATTTAATGGTGAGTTTTATTTCCTATCTATAAACATTATTGTTTATTATAAATTCCCATATACTGAATATATATGATATTCCCATCATGGTTTAAATCCTGGTGATGATGAAATCATGATAGCTATAAGAATAACAAAAAAATTAGAATATACTCAAAGAACTAGGTAATTAACCCCTGAAGTAGTGAAAAAAAGGAAAAATTCTTAAAAAATCAGTAACAATATAATATAAAAAGATAATATGTAATTATATAAATATTAATATGATTTTTTATAAGTCATTGAGCTTCATAACACCGTCATATATTAGTTCAAAGTATGTTCACCTGAAAGGAAACACTAGGTAAGGGATTCTAGAATCCCTTTTTCTTATGTCGGGCATACACCATATTCACCACATATTTCTATTGAGTGTTGTTTGTTCTGCCAATATTGGGTTTTAAATAATGAATAAATTTAACTTCATGATATTTAGAGATTCATTTGATGTTATTTCTTTCATGGGGACTATAATTAAAATTTTACTATGTGGTATGCGATTTCATCTATATTTCATCTCACTAAGGCATATTGTAATGATATGCACCACGTTCCTTTTATATGGTGTATATAATATCCATTTGACATTTAGTATCATGAATAAATCATTATTATTGATATTTTTAGATTCAATTTTAATTATTTCATATAAGGGGATTTGAACATAATGTTACCAAGTGGTAAAGATTTTTGATTACTCAATTCCTTTTCATTGGGTTATATTACATACTCATTGTTTTCAATATTATATGATCACATTTATTATGAAATTGAAAATATTTTTATGTATTTACAATTATTATATTTTGATTTAAATTTGATACGTATAATCAATTCGTTGATAGATTCATACTTTAAATTTTTGGCATTTTCAAGGGTTTACATCTAAATCTCATTTTATTTAATATTGTTTATACTAGAATTTTCAATAGAGGAAATTATGTGATCGTTGATTAATAAGCCATTTAATTTTCATCTCCAATAGTTATTAGTTACCTTTATCAATAACTAGTACCATTTTTCAACTCTATGGTACTTAAAATGTTTTAGAATTTATTTTTAATAAAACCTGCACCCATTTCTCTGTTGGATGAGAGATCTATTTAATTTCAAAATTATTGTTTTTAAAAATGTGTTAATTTTATTACCATATTAATAATTATTTATCAAAGGAATTTTTACCCTTTACAAAAAAAATTATTTTTTAATATTTATTTTCAAATAAATGGGGTTTCAAATGGTTTTTTCATAATAAAAGGATATTTTCCTCATGATTTTTTCAAAAGTTATTCCATTTAATAAATGAAAAGTACTTTTATTATGTATTCAATGGGTATATTTAATATTTATACCATACTTACTCGTTCTATGGATGGTTTTTGATTTATTTATCCAATGATTGTATTAACATTCAATTCGTTGACTATTTTGTGTAGTCCTTATAAAATATTCAATTTCCAATGATCATTGAATGATATGTTTCCCATAAATATCCATATTATTTATAATGAATATGATTATTGACTAAAAATTATTAAAAAAAATTATGTATGTTTTTCACTATAAAGTTGTATGATTAACTTGATAAATATTGATAAATATTTATATATTTCTCAATACAGATATTTGATAAGGCACATTATTTGTGAATTCAGTCGATATTTCAACATATAAATAATGCATTTAAAATGTAGAACGTGGTTTTAAACTAGTTATAGATATCCCTGTATGCATGAATTATCTCATTGGATGGGTTATTTGGATACAATTAATGAGGTTTTCACTAAGTATGTTATAAACCGTCTTGGGAAAGGTCGTGACTGTAATGGTACCATGTACTTAGGAAACATGAAGTCAAATAATTAATAATTACATTCATTTATAGTTATTATTTATTATCCTTGATAATTTCACTCGGAAAAGATATATTAATTCATTTCATTGTCAGTTTATCTATTAAATGACATGTGTTTTCAATTTCTTAAATTTCCACATATATTAGGCCATATCTATATTATTTAAAGGGAATGTGTTTTAAATTATTTACCATTCCGTATTTTTTATTCACATCCTTCTGAGTTTTTTCATTACATGATATGTTTGTTCTTCTATATATCTTTCCAAAATGATTAAATAGATTGATTCATTATTTATTTTGATATACTTTACCCTTACAAAACATTTGAGATCACCCATTTTTTGTTTGCTATCTCAGTGATTCAAGGAAGTGGACTAAAAATATATGAAAGGACATGCTAGATGGAATAAAGTTATTTTAATCAATCTAAAAATTATATTATAATATATATAATCATTTATAATCAAATAATCACGTATGTATCTAGTTTACCAAGATTACTAAACTGTTCGGTCCTTTGAGACATGATTTAATTGTATCTAATGAAAATTTTGTTGTAGAACTGCACTGCCTCCAGGCCTTCTATGGTCAAGTATCTATAATTGTTTTGGATAATGTTTAGTAAATTCCCTTGGGAACTAGATTTAAGAATGAATAGATTAGAGAACATTACCCTATGATTTAATTTGATGATATGTATAGAAGAACATCATAATGTTTTGATCAGATAGATATTATTTAGTTTTTTGAGAAATATATCTTTTTTGGGATACTAAAGGTGGACATGGTTCTTGCATAGATTTACCTAGGTGTAATAAATCTAAAAAGGTGTGTCAGTACTGACTCATGCATAACCTTGTATAAGAAAACTAGATTTATTGTGACACTGTTTTGACACTGCAGGTGATATTTTAGGGATAATTATCATTTTTTATATCCAATTATAAATAATTTAAATAGATAAAGTTAATGAATGATCTTTGTTAAACATAAAGTGTTAAATATTGAAAATAAGGAGTCATGATTTAGATATCCAATAAATGATTATAAATTTATCTCTCTATAACAATTTTTTCTAACACAATGCTTTATAATTTTAGTCAATAGTTTTACCTAAATTATTCAACTTATCATTGAACATTAAGGATAATTTTGTGACAATGAGCATCCAAATGAGGTGTCCATAGGAGTTAAAGATATCAATTTTCATACCTAATCATTTTTCCACAAATTTCAATAGTTATATATACCTTAACCAACCCTTGAATTCCCCAATGAAGCGTATTATAGAGGTTTATAATATTTCAAGTGATGGAGACCATAGATAAAAGAAGGGTAGATTTACATCATGAAAGAAATTTTTAATCTGGAACCCATGATAGTGAATTGATTGAATAGGTAAATTCATTATACACTAGAACAAAGGAAATAAGGAAAACAATTGTCGATGAGAAATGAAGGATATAATGAAAGGAAATAAATCTCATCCTAAGGATCCATTAATGTTTTTTAGCTTAAATGTGGGGATCCATGGGACTACCCGAGTTAATTCCCTATTCTAAAGGATAAAATCTAGACCATGTAGGAACCTATGTCAAAATAAATGGATGAATTAATAATGTATTAATCTTGTGTTGAAAACCTTATTTAAAATGATATTTATAAAAATTCAAGGATTTACTCCATATTTATTTTGACAATTTTATTAATATAGTTTAGAAAAATGAAAACCCACATTTAGGTGACAACCAATATAATTTGGAAAAGTGGTGGGGATTGAGACCATGATCGAAGGGCGATAAGGGTTTCACAATAACCATTGACATACGTAATTTCCTGGATAAAATTTCATTGTTTTCCGTTAAAAAATTTGATGAAGAAATATAAATTATTAAACTATAGTATTGATATGTAGGTTTATATATTTATATATTAATATTATTGTATTTTTTTTGAATAGTTATAGATGAATATAATGAATTTACTACTTTATGTGCCTTAAAATCTGTTAAATGTTTATTTTAGTGATTTAGGAATACAATTTAATTTATGGATATCAATTTCTTGAGGTAATGGATAAATTGGAAATTGATAAAAGAAAAAAAATGATGAAAAATATTTTTATAAAATTGATATATGTGATGTATATATCCTTATATTGTTTGGTAATAAAAGAATTACTCAATATTAAGAAAATTACCAAAAAATTGTTTGTCCTAATACCATAATTTTATTTGAACAGATGGTCTTACAAATCATTTTAGATTTATTAATTGAGGACCTCAACATTCCATTTATCATACCCTTGTTTTTAATAAATTAATAAAATCAACCTCTATATATATTTTCACTTTTCCTTCATGTGTGTATCTCCTCTTATAATTAATTTTCATCTACATAATGATATTGTTATATGTCATTCTATTTGAACTTTTTAGTTCTCATTCACTCTTATTAAGAGGATATTTTATAAACACTTTTACAGTGTGGATTTTCTAAAAATTTTAATTCTAAATTATCAATCCTTTTACTACCATGATCATGTTTAAATATCAAGTACATAATTTATTTATGTTAGGGACATTGTAACTTCTCATATTTCTAAAAGGGTAACGTTTTTTTGATAACTAATATGAAAACTAACACAAAACATAGAATGGAATATAAAATCTAGAGATATTATTTCATATTTAATATTTTAAATATATTATAAACCTTTAAATGAACACAATACTGAGTTAGAATTCATATCTCAAAAACAATGAGTTTCTTCTAGGACTTGTGGTACACGTAAGACCATGTTTTACCAAACAACTTTATATAATTAATACATTATTATTTAATATAATAAGATATAAACTTGCAATTAAAGTAAAATTTATGAATAGTATTGACTAGCTTATTATAATATATATATATATATATTATCCAATATTTTTTTACATTAATCCTATATATTTTAAAATCTCAAGATAAGAGAAACCTATTATTATGCTTGAAAATTTATAGTATTCTAGATGCATTTTTACCTCTTTTTAATGGTGAACCTATCTAAAATATGATTTTTTGGAATTTTATAGCGTTTATATTCCAAATTAATCTTCATTTTTAAAATAGGAATAAAAAAATTATCTTCAGAATAATTTTTAGTTTTTTCCTAAGAAGATTCTTTTATTGATGAATGGGGAAAAATACTTAATTTTAATTGAAAACTTTTTTTTAATTTGTTTCTAAAGATAAATTATTTGAAAAACTATATTAAATTAATCATTTTTAGGTCATTTCAATCAATTTCACAATGAAATTTTAAATGAAATCATTTCAATCTTTTAACATTTTTTACTTTAAAAAACCCACTTTGTTATCCCATCTAGGGGATTTAATTTTAATTAATTTCTTCCACTTATGTGATTGGAATTATGTAAAAAGGAATCCATTTATGGAATCATAACATTTTTTAATTTATAGTAAGGTCAAATACATTTTTTACCAAATAAATAAGTCAATGTTATTAAAATTAATTAGAGTGATAAAGAGAAAAATTATCTTAAAAGGAACTAAAACTTACAAATAAGAGCCAAGAAGACTTAGAAACACTTCCAAAATCCATTTTATGGCCATTAATAGAACTTATTAATGATTTTATTGAGGTTATTTTATTATTTGATCCACTTAAAAAGAGAAAACGTGGGCGGAATTAAAACTTTCAAAAATATACATGAATGCCACACCTCCTCCACTATAAAAAGGCAATCACACCTCCCACTTATTCACACCTATAAAGACATTTAGATTTCCCTAAATATTCCCATATAATCTACAAAATACCTACCCTCATACTAGAGGAATAATATTGTGAATAATGAAAACAAAGTAATTATATTGGCATAATCTAAAAGGAGGTACTCGAATAAGAGGTGACCTACTTCAACGATCACTTATGTTTAATTTACTTATCCACCAATTAATTTATTTTTATATCATTATTAAAAAATAATAACAGTATATTCAATATAATTAGGTGTTTTTATTCTAATAGTTCAACTTACACTTTAACAAACATCCATAAAAATGGGATACACAATCATCGTTTGTGTGTACGATGGACTACCATCCCAAGAATGGATGTCGATAATTTTACAATTTACCACCATTAAAGATTATAAATAATATTCTTTTGTATTTTATGTGTTCTATATATGATATTTATAATTTATTTATTATTATTTATTATTTATATAACTCATACCATCATGATTTACATTTTTTGGTAATACGATAACATGGTTTGTGGATGTGTGGACTACCGCCACCTCAAAGTGGTAAGATTCGTTCATGCTATACATGGAAGGTATAAAAAATGATTTTAATTAACATATATGATATATATGATTCAATTGTTACAATATAATTATCATATAAATATATAATATTTAATTTTTATTCTTTTGAATATGATAAATAAATGGATGTAATGTTCATGCGTACGTAGGGGTCACCATCTACATGAATTATGTATTTAATTTCCTACTTCCAATCATTATGGATTACTAAAAATAAATACACACTGAATATATATGATATTTAAATATTTATTTATATAATTTATATGATGAAATCATGATCTACATAAGAAGAAAAAAATAACATGTCATGACATAATCAAAGAAATACGCCATTAACACCCATATGAGTGAGAATAATGAAATATTATTAATAATTGTGTTACATAATATTATAAGAAGACCATATATGACATTATAAATATATTTATGATTCATTTATGAGTCATTTGAATGCTTAAATTGACTATATATGAGTTTAAATTATGATCACCCTAAAGAAAACAGAACGTAAGTTATTCTTGTCTCATTTTTTATTCCATTGGGCATACTGCATTTTCACCACATATTTCGTTTCATTGGTGTATATAATCTACTAATGTAATTTGCATCATTAATAATTTTATATTTATTGTATTTAGATTTTCATTTGAGGTTATTTATTACCTAGGGATTATAATTCAAATGTTACCATGTGGTAAGGGATATCGTCTTAATTTCATTTCATTCTGACTTATTGTAATTTTGTTAACCTATTTTAAGTTATATGGGTCATATAATACCCTTTTTAAATTAAATTTCATTAACAATTCATTATTAATTTTTTTTGTTTCAAATTGAATTGTTTCATATAAGGGGATTTGAACTTAATGTTACCAAGTGGTAATGGAATTTCATATTTCAATTTGTTTTCATTGGGATATATTACTTCCTAATTGTCATTAATATTAAATGAATATGTGTATAATGAAATTGAATATGTATTGATTTATTTACACTTATTATATGTGGATATACAGTTAATTCACATAATCAACTCATTTATTTACTCTCACTTAAATTTTATGGTCTTTTAAAGAGATCACATCAGAAAAACATTTTATTTGGGATTATTTAAACTTGAATTTTCATTAGAGGTAATTATTTTATAGTTTTTTAATAAACCCATTAAATTTCTTCAACAATTATTATTAATGAATTTTTCCATCTAATAGTATAATTTTTTCACACTTTAGTACTTAAAAAGGTTTTAGAACATTTTTTAATGAAAACATGACTCCTTTTCTCTAATGGTTTGGAGATCTGTTTTCTCTCAAAACTATGTTTAATAAAAAGATTTTGAAAATTATTTTAACATTTAAAAAATTGTTTATCAAAGAAAATTTTTCACTTTATAAAATATTTTTTTGAAGTGATTTTCAATGAATTTTTTTTGAAAACCAATGGAATTTTC
Organism: Viscum album; assembly: GCA_963277665.1. Classification (NCBI taxonomy): domain Eukaryota; kingdom Viridiplantae; phylum Streptophyta; class Magnoliopsida; order Santalales; family Viscaceae; genus Viscum; species Viscum album. The sequence goes on along the minus strand of CAUJRU010001507.1, from coordinate 43,834 downwards.
TTCAACAAGGTTTTTAAAGTTATTATTCTATTTCATTAATGAAGACACCTATTCTTAATAAAATGGGTGTATGTCATATTGATAGAGTCCTTATTCTTTAAATGGATTATTTTTTTATTTTTTTTATCCTATGATAGTGTTGACGTTCACTTCATTTATTAATTTTAGTATTCCCCTTGAAATATTAAATTTCCAATGATCATAAAAAGTTTAGTTTCACTAAAATATCCATATCATTTATCATGAATATTATTATTCAGTAAGACTTATAGAATTTTTTACATACGGTGTGTACTTGAAATTTATTTTATTAACTTGGAAAATATTGATCAATACATATATTTTACCCATTATGAATATTTGATAAGGAACATGGTTTATCAATGAAATCTATATATTAAATTACATTGAATACTTTTTACAAGTATGACACTGGTGGGGCCCAATTGTAGATTAACCCTCAATTCATTGGAAATATCATGGGAGAATCCAGTTGGATAACCTTAGTGGGGATTTCAACTAGTATTTTATAAACCGTTTTGTGAAAGGGATTGATGGTAAATGTACCATGTACATAAGAAACATGGAATCCAATAATTAATCATTGCCTTTATTCATATTTATTCTTTATTATCAATGACGTTTTTTCTATAAAAAATATATGAATTCATTTCATTATTTGTTTATTTATTAAATTTCATGTGTTTTTAGTTTCATACTTTTCCATGTTGATTATTCCATATCCAAATTATTTAAATGTCATGTGTATTCTGTTGTCTAACTTTCATGATTGTTTATCCACATCATTCCAAGTTTATTGATTACATGGAATGTGTGTTCATTTATTTACCTTTCCATAATTATTATTCTAATCGATTTTTTATTTATTTCAATATACATAACCCTTACCGAGCATTTGATGTCACTGTAATTTTTTTTATTTTCCATAGTATTACTTGAAGTATACTTAGAAGAATAAGAAAGGATATTATTTATAGAATAATGTTATTATCCAAAAAATCAAAAATTATTTAGTAATTTATATACTCATTTGTAATAAAATACTCGTGTATGAATCTAGTTTAAAAAGACTAAAACACTATTCAGTCCTTTGGGATGTGATTTACTTGTATCTTATGCTAATTTAAGGGTAGCACAATATCGGATCCAGGACTTCAAGGGTCAGGTCCCTGCAAAAAATTTTAATGGACTTACTTCATTTTTCTAATAACGATCTACACCAAACATAGGGAATTTTATGAGGGATTCATAGTCCATGGAAAAAATATGCAATCCTTTGAATATGTGTTTATTTTTGTGAGATCATGTGTATTGTACATAGAATTCATTTATCATCATATATTCAACATGGTAGTCCGTTATTTTATCATATCATATATTTTAATAGACTGTATAGTTCTATAAATTTGGTGTCAATCTATCTTCTTCCATCTTTAAAATTATATAACATTGATATATTTGAAAATGTTTCATATTTAGTACAAACAGTATACAATATTCTCATAGCACAACTATTTAGCTTCTCAACAAACTTTGTAAAATCACTAAGGTCATTATCAATTCCTTTTATAATTTATTCCTTTAAATCTCAATAATCCTTTACATTGGTATTATTATCTAATGATCCATAAAATATAGTATCATCCCAATAATTGTGGAGGTTATGTTTTCCATATGTTTAGACCAAAATTTATAGCTCTAGTTAGTTTTTTGACAAATCAAATGTTCTTCCACCTCTTTCGATCTAATTTTTCTTGAATAAAAACATTGTCAAGCTGGAAAAAGGATTTGAAAAGGGTTGTATGAATGATCAATTGAAAATATGATAAACTCTTTAACTCCATCATCATAATAGTTTTTAAAATTATTACTATAAATAAAATTTCAATTAAAATACATCCTATTGGGTTTATAAAATATTTACATTGTATAATAAGTAAATTAATAAACATATTATAATAATCATAAAATGTGAATGCTTTATAATATTATAATAAGGTAAACCCAACATTTTAATTTTTCAATAAATATTAGTATGATTTTAATAAAATATGTAATTGAATTTTAGAAGATAAATTTTAAACCGTGGTTTGTGTTTTCCACAAAATCCAATCAATGGTTGGTTTTATAGTCAACTGTCATCCTCAGAAGCTCATCTCCCAAATAGTGTTCATTTTATTTTGTTTTTTGAAACTCATCCCCCATCTCTTGTAGACATGAACCTATGTTACATGAAATACACTAATTAGAATTCATATATGGGATGACTACTTATCAGAGTAGTACAAGTATAATAAAAGAGATGGGGGATGAGTCTTCTAAGACAAATTATGATAACTATTCAGGAGAAGAAGCTAATATGGATGACAGTTATACTCAATTGAGTTCTCTTGAAGAGGTAATGCCCCCCATTTTTTAAAATTATATAACTTGAACTAGTTATTAACTTGTGGCCTATTGAATGGTAGTTTTGGGGGAATAAATTTTCATGTATTTGATTCAAGGGGACTCGGTGGCGACATGTTATGATACATGAACCCAAAGGGCCTCTACTAATTCTATATTAATAGAATAAATCCCACTTTTGATAATTTTAATCCTCTAACTAAGTCTTTTTAACCTATATTAAAATGATCAATCAACTCTTTCTTAAATACACAAAAAAATATAATATTGGCAAAAAAGGAATAAGAAATAGAAATATGATGAAAAATAATAATAAAATCACATTACATCAACTATAGGATATAAAAATGTACTGATAAAAAATTTAAAAATAAAGAGTTATTTAATATACATGGATGATAATTATAGCTTCCGAGGGGTGGAAACAAGAAATTTAGACCTAAAATGATGAGTACCTCATAATAATTTCTAATAATTATTCCAAAATATATAGAATTTGATAACCTCCATTATATTTCATGGAAAAAGGGATGTAATAACCTAATTAATTATAAAATTTAATATTAATGGTATATCAAACAATTGAAAACATATAAAAATTATAATTTCAATTTCAATTAAGAATATATAATGAATGGAAAAAATTATTTTAGGGAAAAAATATACCTAATAATAATAATGGTCTTAATTTTCTAAAAATTATAGGTTTCTAAATTGATTCCTAAATTATGTTTAAATAAATTGAAAACAAAAATTATATTCCAGAACACAAAGAGTAGTATTTATAATAAAATTTCATTCTCATTTCCATTATGGGATCTATGGTGATTCTGGGAACATATTATAAAAAAAATCATAATGGGATAAATAATATTAATTATGGAAGATATAGTAGTTCTATGATAAAGGGGGAGATGATCCACTATTATAAAAATAGGTTTGAAGTGAGAAAACTATTCATGAAAAAAATTCGATGATGAATTTAAACTAATGAATGAAAACTATTGATAATTTGAAAAATTAAAAGGTTTTATAAGGCATTGTAAAAAAAATTAAGAACAAAGATGAATGTGAAGAATTAATTAGAAATATATTATATGAAATAGAATAAAATGTAAGAGGAATTTATTATTTATAGAACACTAATGGATTTACAAAAGAAACACCCATTCATAATGGATATTGGTTGTTCATCTCACATTATAGGTAATTTGAATTAATAAAAAATTTCTTACAAGTTGAAATTGTAATTATTACATTTGAAATGGTGGATCAATTATGATAATTTGATTTCATTTAAAATATGATAGAAATAAAAGGAAATGTAAAATAATGATACATTTTTAAGTTGATTAAATGAAAAAATACATAGTGGTTATTAGATGCATGGTGAGTAAATTGATGTGATTTTTAAGAACTATTGATGAGTGGGTTATCATTTCAATGGTTTCTATATTTTTAAAAATGTATAGGAATATTTTTGAACCATATTCAAATTTTCTGCTAGTAAAAATTATTGGTTATTCTATTTCAAATAGGATATTGATTTGTGGTACTGAGAAATTGATCATATTAGATAATGAGAAACTTATATATCAACTTAGAAAGGGTGGGTTGAATTGTTTTTATGATTTCATGGTAAAATTGAATGTTTGTAACTAATTAGAATGTGGAGATTATTAATAAATAAAATAAAAAATTTGATATTTAAATGAAGCAATCCTTCGAGTTTACTCATTATGATCTATATGGACCCTCAATGAAATAAATCAACACATTATTATAAATATTTATTTTCATCCATTTATATTTATACTCAGATCACATGTATTATGGTTTAGTCAAATATATATATATATATATATATATATATATATTTCTAAAACCACCTATAACTATTTATCCCATGTAAGGAACCATTTCATTACTACCACATGTGCATTAGGACTAGTATTTCTTATGTCCTGTGGTAAGAGGAATCCAAAAATTGAGTGTAATAACCCTTGGCTTCCACATCAATCGAGCTAAATGAATGAAGAGAAACCCATTTTACATGTGAAATGGTCACAAATCCATTCCCTATATTGTCACAAATATCTATCATATTTAAGATAGATTTGGAAGGGGAATCATTTATTGAACTATATTGTGTGAAGAAAATGTTGTGTAATTAATAAATTAAAGAATGCAGATAAAAAAATTCAGGTAGGTATCTCCGAACTAGAAATCAACGAGTGAGGAGGAAGAGAAAATAACATACCTTGGATTAAAGATTTTTATCATATAAGAGAAAGTACAGATACTGCCAAACCTAGAATTCATTCGATCCTTGGATTTTTTTCAACCTTTCTATCATTGAAACCTTGAATTCAAGACTTGAAGTTGTTCGATCCTTGATTTGATCCTTGATTAGAGCTTGTATTAAATGAATAGGAATGTCGAAAATTGGTGGCTTCCACAGAAAGATTCAGATATCGCAACAAGTTAGAGATATTTAAATAGAAAGGGACACATTGATCAGTGCTTACAAAATAGCACCTGTAAAGATCACATTTATCAGGGGTAAGATAAAAATTAAAAATGAATGGGATATTTATCACTGCAAAATAATATTTGATAAAGATTCATTTTAACCACACTTATTACTTAAACACTAATAAATGATATATAATTACAAATATAAATTAATATTTTTAAATATATGTATATAAATATATACATATAATAAAAATATATAAATTTAAATTAAAAAATATATTCATTATTTAAATATATTTATTATAATTTTATAACAATTGAGATATATAATTATTTGTTGATAATATAACAATTTTTTTAAAATATAACATTTATATATTTATATATCTACATCATTTAAAATATTTACATAAATATATATATATATATATATAAATTAAATATATATAAATAAAAACATAGTAAATATATTCATTTTTTTAAAAAATTTATTATAATTTTATAATTATTTAGATACATAAAATTATTTGTTAAAAATTAAAATAATACTTCAAAAAAATTCTTTTTATAATTGTAAACAAATAAATGTATAAATATAGTAAATATAAATATATGAATATATTTATTTATAAATTAGTTATTATCTAATATATTTTTAACATTATTATTTAATATTTAATCTTAAGTGCATTCATGTTAAAAATGAGTGAAATTGAATAATTAAAAAGGAGTACACTTTTACATTATTGAAAAAATGGTTAAGATTTTTTAATTAAATATAAATTAATTAAAAAAATAAAAATATATTAAAAAAAGTTTAATACATATTGAAAATATTAAAACATATTAAATAAATATGTATAAATAAATATTATAAATGGATTAAAATTCAAATAAAATAAAAATAAAAATAAAAAAAAATATTAAAAATGAATTAATAGCTATCTATAATTAAATTAAAAATAAAAAAAATCTTATTAAAGAAATGATATATTAAATTCATCATGCTATAATGAAATTCTAAAATGAATACTAAAATTTGAATAAATCACATAAATAAGAGGTTTATGTGTTTCTATATAATATTTCCTAAATTGTGTAAATATTTGTATGTGTGTTCTATATAAAAAATTATAAATTATGTAAATGTTTCTAAAATAAATATAACACAAATTTGATATATATATATATATATATATCTATTTTTGTGTCTGTTAAATTGAAAGATCAAAGGAAAATTAATCATGTCTTTTACTTATTACAATCAGTCAATATTTTAATTAATATAAAATTTTAATTATAATCCATTCTTCACTAAATATTTAACTATTTAATGTAATGAATAAATATTGTGTATTATATAAATCAGATATACTTACATTTATATATCACTATATATTTAATATATATTATTTATTAATATTTAAAGTAATTCTATAAATTATAAAATGTTTAATATGTTTCTTAATTTATTTATTTATATTTTTTTAGTTTTTTTAATTATCAATTTACATGTATCTATATATATAATATATAATATTTTTTAGAATTTATAATTTATATATAGTATAATCAATATATTAAATTTTTTCCATAATTTTTAATTAAAATGAATATATATTTTTAATAAAATTGTTTTTATTTTTTATTTATTTGATTATTTAATTTTGTGCGGGCCCTTTTCCATTGATTAAAAAATCATCACAAAGTACCACTTTATCGATGCTAAAAATAAAGATCTGAGAATGGGTACCCATTGTTAGTGCAAGAATAGAAGCACACAGAGAGGGTACCTTTTATTAGTGCTAATGAAAAACAATGATAATGGTTACCCTTTTTCAGTCCTAAAGAATGGTGTTGATAAAGGGCATTGTTTATCAATTCTAGAAAAATTACAGATAAATAGTTCCATTTATCAACACTTTTTTCTAGCACTGATAAAGGCCAAAAATGTTTAAAAAAATGTATTATAGTATGATGTTTTGTATCGTCATCTTGTATAATGATTTTGTTTTGTTTTCTTGTTCAGTTGTTGATTTTTATATTGTGATAATTGATTTGTATTTTTATTTGGATAAATCATATACAATGGTCATTTCCTGATGCCCCAGTGCTTTCTGGTTTCCCATGGGGATCAAGGTCCCGCTTCGGACTAAAAACATATTGGTTGAGATGTTAGTTTATGTGGAATTCTAATTTATATCATTACATATGTACTTATACATGTGTTTATGCATATATAAGTATTTTTTATCTTGTACATATATGTGTATTTAGATATACATGTATCATTTTGTATAAGTACGTTTGTAAATGTATATATGTTTATGTGGGCATGTATGTTTTTGACAAAAAATTAATGTTATTCAAAGTTAATTAATTGAATTTTATATGTATGTGCATTTAATAATTCATAAATATATGTTTATATGTATATATATAATTTATAAATCTTTTTTTTAAATTTTTATTCTGAATTCTATATAAAATTATAAAATATTAATTTTTAGGTGGTAATTTATTTATTTTTCTGTATTTAAATATAATTTTTTTATATTTAATAATTTTTATTTTTTAAAAAAAATATATAATTAATATCACTTGTTATATTTTTAATATTTTTGAAAATTTATAACATTTTATTTGTTATTTTTTTTGAATTTTTTCATTTAATGTTATTTATTAAATTTTAATATGTATTAATTTCTAATATTTTACTAATTTATTACATTTTTAATAATTATTTACACATTATTACATATTAATATTTAATATTTTTGATATATTAGTCATTTTTATAAATAAAAACTAATCATACTTTTAAAAAATTTAAATTCAAAATTTTATATAGCTATTTTTATAATTTTTTTAGTAATTTATTATAAATATTTAATATATAAAGTTAATTTTTAATATATATTTATTTATATTTTGATATTAATTCATTTTATATATTTGGATTTTTTATTCATTAAATTAATAGTATTTAATAAATTTATTCAATATTTTTTCAGTTCATTCATTTTTATTCTTTTTTTATATTTACCCATTTAATATTATTTATTCATTTATGATATTTTTGGAATATATACATTTAATAATAATAAATTATATAATTTTATTAATTATATATTATTATTTCCATAATTCTTTTAGTCAATATTTGTTCCATTTTGTTTTAATATTTTTCTTTATAAATCATTATATAATTATTATTAGTTGAATTTTAATTATAATATTTTGGGAATTTTTTTTAAATATAATAATTTTTATCTATAAATTTTTTATTTGTTTTCTAATAAATATATTTCTTATTATATATTCATTTTTTAAATTTATCCATATAATATTCTTTTATTCTATTCATATTTCATAATTAATTAATATATTTTTATTTATTAATATTAAAAAAAATAATATGTTTCTAATTTATATAACTAATAATTATAATTTTTGTAATATATTTAAGTTATTTACCAATGTCTTTGTTCTCATATATTATCAGTGCTAAATTGACTGCTGAAAAAAAGAACCTTTATTGGTGATGAAATGATATGTGTTGATAATGGTGTATTTTATTAACCCTTCTTTTAAAGCTGATAATGCTACTAATTTATCTCAGCATAGAATTCCCTGATTAATGAATCATTTATCGGTGTAGATCATTTTATCTCTAATAATTATATATTTTTTTTCTTTTTTTTGCATGGATAAAACCCTATCCGTCACTTAAAACAACTCAAACATATCCCGATTTTCTCCTCACTCCATTCAATCTACCACATAGAAGAGTTTTGAAGGAAGAAAAATATGATTTTTTGGATGAACTAACCTTCAAAACAATAGGTACTAATGAAATAACATGTTTTAAGGGTTTATCCAGTGATCCTTCAACAATTTTTAATGTTTTTTGATATTTTTATTCATTTGTTAACTTCTTATAATCTGAGCATTAATCATAATTTTTTTAACTTTTAAGAATACGTGAGACTTCATCTTCATAAATTCTAAAGTGGGTTTTTCCTTATACTCTAATTTATTATTATATTGGTTGTGATTAGTTTTATTTTCACCCCCATTACTTTTCTGGGATTCATATTTTAGTATTCCTTTTAGCCAATTTCCCTTAGAGTGGTAGTAAATGATCATAAATAGTGACCATGAGGTAAGGTCAATTCCTCTCATAATATATTTCTATATCTTAAGAATTTTAAGGATTTAATATCCCATTTTTTCATGACATAGGTTTTTCAAATCCTTTTTGACTTCATCCCATTTCCACAAATGTATAGATTCCAACATTACGATCTATTACAAACCATAAATCAAAAGGAATGTCTAAAATGATAAATAATAAAATAATATTTACAAAAATAATATGTATTGATATGTTACAGTTACATATATAAGAAATAATTTCATTGAAAATTATGTAATGGTAATGAAATTTCAATTTATATTTCATAGATGGTATGATACACTGAATTTTTGAATAGGTTTGGTATTCAAGCCAAAAAATGGATTAGTTTTTGAATTGATCATATACTCCCTATTCTGATGATTCAATTATACCACTTTCAGTTATAATATGACAAATATCATCATGTAAACAAAAATATTTTGATCTTTTTAATGAATATTATGTTTAAGATAAAACTTTTTCTCCCTATAACATTCATTAGGGTGGTAAAAAGATAATAGATTGGGAAAATGTAAGAATACTAACATCATAAAATGTCATAATTTTTTAATTCATAAAAATCAGATAAAATATTTTATATGGAAAATAATTGCATGTATTATTGAATAAATTATTATTATAATATATATTTTAGTAAATTATGATGTGGGGTTATGAATATTTATCAAATTTTATCTTCAAAATTTTTAGAATTTATTATAAATATCATATTCTATTGAAAAACATTAATATATATTTGGTAGTAGAAGAAATTTATATATTATTGTGAATATTTAATACATTAAAAGTTAGAAGGACTATCAAATTTGGTTTTTATTCCACTATTTGGGGTGGTGGCAAAAAATATAACCTCGTATAAGGGGATCATTTGGAAAATCATTATATCTAATTAGTTCTCATGTTAGGGAACCCCAATACCTAAAATTCATTATATAGATTAAATGTAAAATTGGTCAAGAAAATTGAATTTAAATATTGATATCAATATTATTATTATATGTAAAATTTTAATAAGATTAATATTTTAAGTCTCTAATTTAATGGTTTCATAGTGTTATTTTAAAAAAAATGTGATTATTTAAACTTTTATCCTGAAGGATTAGTGACCAAAACTCTCTCTTCAATAAAAAGTTTTTAAAATTAAAATTTCAAATAGTTGAGAAGTATGTAAAACTACTTATATTCCACCAATATTTTAATTATATTAAGCCATATGCACCACCCTTTCTGTAACACCTCATGTTTTTGTAACCCCTTATTTAATTAAAATAGATTAATTTAAATTTATTTATTTATTTTCATGATACAAAAAAGATAAAATTTCATTATACGATACAACACTTTATGCTATCACTTCATGTAACCCTGAAATAGATTTTTTTTACACAGAACACTAAGTTTCTATGAAACTACACTTTTTTGTTACAATTATTTTAAGAAGATATATATAACATAGCCATTCAAAATAGTAGTATAAATAATAATAAATAAAATTTCAATATTATTTATAAATGTTTCTCATAAATAAAACATATTTATCATGAAATATATAATTTTTAACAATGTCTATGTGTTTTGAAAAATTCTATTTTCTCAAAAGAACAACTTTTTGTCCAATTATGAATAATATGTTGCGAATAGAGAGCTAAAAATGGAGGTGTGATGTAGCCGCTCGGAGAGATCCTGCTGGCCTAGGGTTTTCCTCTTCCAGCACAACCGCCTATGGCTTCCCATCCCGTATCCCTCTTCAGGTCCGCTCTCCTTCTTTCATGGGACCAACGGACGTTTCCCGCTGTCTGCGCTTCGTCCGGATTTCACCTCACATGAGCAGTTCTTCCATCCCGCATTGTTGATCCATTCCTAGATTCTTCCAGCGCCAACGACCCCACTTCCTTGCTGGCGTGTGCTGTTAGATGGATTCAGTGTTCCCCGCGCAGGGATCCCACCGCCTCCTGTGACTGTCCGGGGCCCTTCGTCCCCCAGATCCAGTGTGTGTGGCACACGATGTCACCCGTGGAAGTGATCCCGCAACATCCTCTTCCTGGTTCGGTGTCTATTTTTGTCCAGTTCTGGTATTGGTTGTGCTTCATGATACAGGTCCCCCTCTTTCCATATCTTTTCAGATCTGATGTGTTCATTCTTCTACTTCGATGTCGGGTTGGTTCTTCTGATGAATAGGGTCATCACATAAGTTTTACATGGGTAGCCGCGTTGTGAGACGCATGAAGGCACTTTCACGGACGACAGTAGTTCAACCTGAGACCAGATTGTAGCTACAACTATGTCAAGGGGTTATGTTACCCCCTCTTCAGATCTGGTGTGTTTGTTCTCTTCTGCTTTGACGCTGGGTTGGATCTTCTGATGCGCAGGATCGTTGCCTAGGGTTTACGTGGGAATACATGGTGCGGGATGCACACATGCGCTTTCACGGACACCAGCCATCTATCCTGGGACCAATTTGTTTCTATAGTAGATGTCATGGAGTTTTTCACCTGGATGGTTCAACATTTCTTTGGATCCCTCTGCCATTGCATCATTCTCCATCGCGCATGACCCTAAATTGGTTGGGTTCGTTGTATTCAATGATTATTTGGTTTGTGCAGGTGGTCATGGTAATGTTTGAACTTTTTGAGTGCTCTTTTGTTGGTTCTATGTGTTGATGTGTTTTGGGAGGATTTGGTTGTTGTTTGGTTTCTTTTTTGGGTGGGCCTGGATTTGGAAGTGGTTCTAAATCCCACCCGCCTATGGTTCTCCTTGATTGTTCGGTTCTCACAAACCCATAAAGTGACCTATTTGAAAATTAAAAAAAAAAGTTTCTGTCAATTATAAATAATAATAATAATAATTTTTATACAAATTTATAAATTTAATTTGATAAAATGAGATTTATATCATAATTCACAATTTAAATATTATCTTAGGATTAATTTTTGGTATTCTTTTCAAAAACATCAATTTTGGATGAATATTGAAAAATATTGAATTTTAATTCAAAAGTATATTTTTTATAATTTATTCATACAGTTAAATTATATTTTAATCCTGTTTTAAAATATAATTAGTCCAATTTTCTATAAATTAATCCAATATAGGTCATTGGAACAAATACCACACTGAAATTGAAAATAAAAACAATTCAATCTTTTAACTGTTTTTGCATCAAAACAATCTTTCATGACACACCTAAAATATTAATATTTTATTAATTCCACCACATATGTGAGTAGAATTTTTAAAAAGGGACTTTCTATTTTTAATTATAATAATTTTTAAAATATAATAATTTAAATGTAGTTATATATTAAAAATAATACTGAAAATAGTTAAAATTAATTATAGTGATAGTTCCCCCAATTGGGTGATAGGAATATAAGATGAAACTCAAAGAAAAATGTGATAATGATTTCATTCGGCCAAGTGTGCCACAATGGGATGCACCTATCCTTTTTTGAGAAAAATAAATATGGATAGATGTGACTCTACATTGATTATAATAATCTCAACATGATCAAAATAATGAAAAAGTGTCATCTCCCCCATAATGATGACTTGTATGATCAACTATGACAAGGTCAATAATTTTATGATATTAACCATTATTCTAAATATCATTAATTTTTATATTGAAAAGGAGGATATACCCATGATGGAATTTAGTACAGAGTGTGGTTCCTATAATATATATAGTGATTCTTATTGGTATTACTAATTCCCCTACTATCATCATGGTTTTTTTCAACAGAGTCTTTAGAGATTATCTCGATCAGTTTGAAGTAGTGTTTATAGATGATATTATTATATATTAAATTTGAATGAAAGATAAAGAAGATCTCTTGAGAATTGAACTAAATAAAATAATTAATGAAAAAATGAATGAAAAAAATTATAATGTTTGAATTCTGGAAGAATATGTTTTCAGTTATTGGGTCATATAAATTCAAGAGAGGGTATTGTTGTAAATCCATAAGAGAAGAAATCTATTAAATGTTGGCCCAAACCAACCCCAGTGACTAAGATCCAAAGCATTCATGGTTTAGCTGGATATTATCAATGGTTTGTAGAGAATTTCTCAAGATGGTTATAACATATGCCTCATTAAAATTGGAGATTCATTAGAAAAATTACACAACTCATGATTTGGAGTTAGCTGCAGTATTTTTTTAAAAAAGATATGGAGGTATTATCATTATGGAGAAAAGTGTGATATCTATATATATATCATTAATGTTTGAACTATAAATCAACAAATAGGAGTTGAATATTCTCTAGAGAAGATGTTCATTGATGATAAAGGATTATGAATTCTTAATACATTACCACTATAGGAAAGTGAACATGATGGATGATGCTTTGGGTCGAAAGGATCGTGATATCATATCCATGTTGAGGATAAAAAAATACCCAATATTTTGGGATGGGGAAAGTATTTATCTAGAAATATGGAAGGAAGGGGAAAAATAAAATCTTTCACATATGAATGATAAACCATCTATCCAAATAAAGACAAAATAAGTATAGAAGGAATATGTAGATATATATAAAGGGTTATAAATGATCCTAAGTTTAAACATGATTATGATTGAATGATAAGGATAAAAAACCGGGTGTTTATTACTTCCATAATAGATTTGAAGGAATTTTTATAGGAATATAATAGTTCCTCACTCTTTATTCATCATATAATCACGAATATGTCTAATGATTGGTTGAATACTTATAGTGGGATGTAATGAAGAGGTATATCATAGAGTTTGTATATTAGTGATTGGTATTCCATCATGTTAAGGATGAATGAAAAAATAATAATTTGTTGTTACATGCATTACCTATACAATAATTGAAATGGGAGAACATCACAATGGATTTTTTCAACAGACCCCCAAAACCTTTGAAGTATTAAATTATATATAAGGGTGGTTGATCGCATTACTAAGTGATCACACTTAAAAAATTTCAAATAAGGATTATTTATAAATCATTTTTCTAGGATATAAATTATGGAAGTGTTAATATTTCTTGGGTAACATCATTCCATTGTATCTGATCCATATTTGAGGTTTGCATAAATGATTTGGGGATGTCTTCAGCAATACCTTGATTAAAAATTATGTTTCACTACTTATTATCATCATCATATGGAAGGTATGTCTAAAAGGAAAATTTAAACACTATAGGATAAGTTTAGATCTTGTATTTAGGATTTCTAAGGTGGTGGGGATCAACAAATACCTATATTTGAGTTTTATTCACATAATAGATTTGACTCAAGCATTTAGAAGGAAGCTTATGAAGACCTAAATGGATTGAAATGTATATCTCCAACTATATAGAGTGATTTTATAGAAATAAATATATTGGGATATGAGATAGCTAAAGAAATGATTAAAAGGATAAAAATATTCAATAGTATATCAAGGAATATCAATGATATCATACAATTTATAATGATAAACCTTAGTGTGATATGGAATTTTAATTCAGTGACAAGGTATTTCTTAAAACCTCTCCCTAGAAGAAGAATGTGAGATTTAGGAAGAAAGGGAAACTAATACCAAGGTATAACGATCCCATTTGAGATTCTTGATAATATCAGGATGGTAGTATATCACATGGAACATACAACAATTCTCTATCAAGTCCATGAAGTGTGACATGTATCTCTCATGAGGACATACATAACTGACCATTCAAAGGTACTGATCTCAGGGGTCATATCACTAGATCAAGATCAATCTTATGAGGAACAACCAGTTGAAATTATGGATTATACAATGAAATTTCAATGAAAAAAGACCACATAACTAGTCAATGATTTTGGATAAATCACTAGTTATAGGAAGCTACATATCAACTTGAGGAGACGATGAGTCAAAATTATCCTCATTTTATTTTATCAAAATGATAAATTTTTATGTTGAAATTTATTTTAACAGGGTATAATTTAACACCATGAGTTTTTATAACCTTTTTTTCATCTAATAAATTAATTATATTTAACATATAGTATTTTATGCTATAATAATTGAAATTTTTGTTACACTATAAATCAATTTAAGATTTTGATACATACAACATCAACTTATCTTGTGTTACAAGAAACACTATGTATCTACAAAACTATATTTTATTATTATAATTATTTAAACAAGAAAATTATAAAAAATACTTAAAACATATTAATATTAACATTAATAACTAGTTTCTAAATATAATTTATTTTGGTTTCACCTAAATAAATCATATTGATAATGAAATATATAGTTTTTAGTAAAGTCTATTTTTTTGAGAAAAAACTATTTTCCCAAAAGAACTACTTTTTATTACCTTTTTTGAACAATAATAAAATTATATTTAGACACATTAAGAAGATTAATTTGATAATATAAACTATATATTAGAATTATAAATGACAAAATTATATTATAATGATTATATGGGATGTTTTTGGAAAACATCATTTTTGAAAAAACAGTGCAACATATTGAAATTTAATTCAATGCTAATTTATCTTCTAATTAATATATATAGATATATTAAAATTTGATTTCGTTTTTAAAGTGTAATTAGTAATATTTTTCATCAATTAATCCAATTTTGCTAATTTTATCCAATTTTACATTCAAAATAGATATAAAAACATTAAATATTTTTAAATTATTTCTCATTGAAAATTCGCTTTCATGAGACAACTATGATATTAATTTTTAATTATTTTCAAGAAAGTATGTGATAATAATTTGAAGAAATTGATTCCATAATTGTAATTTTCATAATTTATAATTTATAATAATTTCAACTTAGTTTTGGCCAAAAATATTATTCAATGTAATTAAAATTATTTATAATGATTAATGTAAAAACATGATTACTTAGTGGTTAAAATTTAATGGTAAGGTGTGATAATGGCCCTACACATGTCCAAAATTTGTTTTATGGAAATATTTATACCACATAACATCATTTATAAAAAATTGAAAATTTATGGTGGAAAATTAATCAAGGTAGACCTCTGAATAGTATTTACATATTCATAGTAACAAGAATACCACTCTTCCTGCACTATAAAAAGGTACTCACCCACCTCACTTAATCAAATTTATCATGTTATTTGTCTTGTAAAAAACCCTTTAAAAATATCCTTCAAATAACCGCACATTTATATTTTAATCAAAACATTATGCACAATTCCATCCAAGTAATCCCTTTTGATGAATCCATATGGAGTTACCCAAAGAAGAGGTAACAACCTTCAAAATGAAATTTGGTTTAATTTCATTATCCACCCAATAAATTATTATTCCTTAATGATCATATAATAAAAAAAATCCCAAATATATTTATATTTTTCTATTCTATTTTTATAACTGATTCTCACATACACTTCCATCAAATGGGATACACAATTATCACTCTTGTGTACAACGAGTTTCCTCCTCCAGAACTGATGTCAATCATTCTTCCATTTCCACCTATTGAGTTGGAAATAATGATGGAATTAATATTATTTGTATGATATATATGATATTTATTATTCTCTTATTCTAATGGAGTAATTTTATAACACATACCTTTGTGATTTCCATTTTTTGGGAACATTATATCATTGTTTATGGATTTATATATTACCACCTTCTCAAACTAATGTGATTCGTTCACGCTTTACATGGAATTTATTATGGTTTTTTTATAATAAATTTATGTGTGATATATGAAAAAACATATAATAAAATTATTATATATATATATATTATAATTCCATAATTTCAATACGATAAAAAAATGGAATCAATGTTCCTACATACGTATGACCTATTGTCTCCATGAAGGGTGTATTTCATTTCCAAATAATATATTTTATAGATTATAATAAATACATAAATACATAATATATATGATTTTTATATCATGTATTAATTTTTTTATTCATTATATAAGTAATATGACACAAAATATAACAAATCAAAACACGTGCAAAAAAAAGCTGTTATTACCTAATGTTTAACTTTAACATGGAGTTGTTAATATGTGAGTAATAAAAGGTCCTAAGAAAATAATATATTGTATGATAGATGTAACATCCCAAGTAAGTAATGAATAATAAATATTTTTATCTATGTCTATTAATGATTAATATAGTGTTTTAGAGGCTTAAAATGAAAATAAATACAATCTTATGCATGGAATACACTAATATTCTTAAAAGATTGTCTTACTGCCTTTTGATGGCAAAAATTTTTTAAATAAAAATTTTGACAATTTTATAATATTTATTTGTCAAAATAAACATATTCATTATGATTGGGACATTGAAATTTACATTGGATAAATTTTTGGTATTTTTCTGACAATGTTAATTTTTTAATGAATAGTGAAAAATACTGCATTTTACATCAAAATTGCTTTTTCATTCAATTTAATTATATGGTTAGATTATATTTTTAATTGGTATTAATGTGTAATCTGAATATATTTTTACCATTTAATCCAATGGTGGTCATTAGGATTAATTTCACTTTGAAATTTGTCATAAACTAATGCCAAACGTTTCGTAGATATTGTTTCAAAAAAACCCGCTATTTGTTTTGACAACGAGAATTATTTTTAAATAAATTATTGAAATTTATGTGTTTGGAATTTGGTAAAATGGATTAAATATTTGGAATCAGAATGTCCAAATTATGTAATTAAGACTCTTTTGTTTTTGGACATTATGAATAGTAACGACAGTAATTATCTTTAATTATCTTGATTAATGAGTAATCAGATAGTTAAGGATAATAAAATAATATCATAATAATATAAAATGACACCAAAATGTGTCCTAAGGCTACTGGTTGTCTCATGGCCGACCATGAGATGTCTTGTTCCATACTTGGGGACCCCATGGAATCACTTTTGTGAGAAAGTGACTTTTTATCTTTTTATTTTTAAAGAATGTTAAATGTAACAAAGAATGTATCACCTAAGTACAATATTTTTAATTTTTTCTAAATAAATGATCTTTTGGACTATAAATAATAATTGGAAATATAAAAAGATTTTATACATCATAGTATTTTTTTATAATTTTTAGACATTATATAAATTAAATTATTTATGACATTATAATGATGCAGTGATGACCTCATTATTTGACGATTTAAATAAAATGGAAAGATAATGTAAAATCTAAGACCTACACAAGTAAAAAACCTATTGGGTGGGTATATTTCGATCTCGTATCACCTTATCCTAGAATTATATCAATGTGGGACCTTTAAAATCCGAAACCCATTTGAAAATAAAGTAACATTTCTTTACTTTCCAAGAGTGCCCCTCCTCTCCTCTTATAAAAGGCCCCACCTCTACCTCCTTACCCACACTTCCAAAGCCTTTGGCTCGGCCAAAACTTGCTCATTTAGTCTCTCCAATTCCCTCTATTACTCCTTGAAGCCTCACTTTGGGCAGAAGTCTTCCCAAGGAAGCCTTTGATCTCAAACCAAAGGGAGTTACCCGATTTTAAGGTAATGTCTTCACTTGAGTCCTTTTGTTTTATTTTGCTTCTCCAACCCCCTAAAATATTTTTATTCATTGCTTTTGTAACAAAAAAAGTATCGTTAATATACTAGGATGTTGTTATAAGAAGGATTAGAGCTACAATTACGCACACCTACATCTAATGGTTAAAGAACATACTGTTTCCGTGGATGGTGAATTTCTGCCTCCCGAAACGATGATTGTTCAACATTCTTTTAACACCTTCAAAGGTGGCCATTAAGATTACACTATATTTATATATGATATATAATATGTTTATGTTTTCCTTAAGCTTCTGTATTTTTCATTTTGGGCATACCTTTATGGTTCCCATTATGGGTAAACGCGATATCTTCATTTAAGGAAGTGCGGACTACCGCCCCCTCAAAGTGATTTGATTCGTTAAATACCATAGGTGGGATGTATAAAGGATAGAGTTATGATATTATATATTATATTAAACTGTAATTATAATATAACTTTATATCATTATGATTCCATTCTATAAAATACGAAATAGAAATGAAAGTAGCGTTCATGCGTACGTACGGCTTACCGTCTCCATGAACGGTGCATTTCATTTCTTACCTCTAAATGATTATGTAATATTATAAATGCATGAATTTACTGGATATATATGACATATATGATATCTACATCATGAATACCATTCTGGATATAATGGATACATGTACAACTTGTAAATATAAAGGGCTTATTTTTTACTCAAGTACCAATGATCGTTAAAACGACCGTTATTAACTTAAATAATTACATAGTGTTCATGACATGGAAATAAGTGATATAAAAGGAATAATGAACTTGAAAAAGGTTCTTAAACAAGTAGAAATTAACTCAAGTTTATTATTCAGGAGATTAAAGAATGACCGAGTCAAGTCGGACCCGAGGTATGGGACTTCGTCTCAATCTCCTTTCATTGAGGCATATTTTGTTTTATACACAACCTTCTTTTATATGGTGTATAAAACCCTTTCACTTTTACGTTTATTCAAAATGAATCTTTTTTATATGAAGAGTTTACTAAACGACAAAAGGGAATGTTTTTTTCATACGTTTGCGGTGACAATGGCTTTTCCGCCACCATGACCATTATTTGAGTTTCGGCTTCCTCTACAAGCCATACCTTCTTTTTAAAAGAAAAATAAATACCCTGTTTTACTTTTCTTTTATTTTGGTATTGAAAATAGTTTTCATAATGTTTGTATATCAATGTGTTGTATTGATATCTTGTGATTGAAAGGTGGGAATGTTATGTTTCCTTTATGCATGTTTTATGTGATATGATTATGTTGAGGTTCTTGGGAATTATTATGAAGACGGGTGGTTCCGTGATAATCTAAGGGCAGATGAGCCCGATATAGCTCTCCAATGCATTGGGTAACGTGAAGGAGTGAAATGTTAAGGTTTCTCTGAAGACATTTAGGGAATATACTGTGATGGGTATTCCAAACATAACCAAGAGGGTTACTCCCTACGTAAGAATGTTATGAATGCCTCAAGTTACCTTTATGTCTTATGATTTCTATGATTTATTAATGATTTGATGAGGTATGTTAAAGTGCTTATGTTTTATGGGTAAAGTATGATTTCATTCTTATGTATATATGTACCCATGTTTCCTTTCCATATATTTTTATATCCCTTACTGAGCTTTTTATGCTCATCCCAAGTTTTTTTGAAATGTTTTTCACAGGTCAAGGGAAAGGTACATGATATGATGATAGTGTCAAGTAAGTGTCAAGAAAAAATCCCTGTTTTATTTTAAATATGTTTCCATTGATGGGAAAGAAGAATACTATCTTTATGTAACCACATTTTTTATATGTGGAATGTAATGCAAGTTTTATGATCTAATTCTCTAAAACTCTAAACTCGAAAAGATCCTCAATGTGTAATCTTGTAATAACTCAAGATTAAGTAAGGTTTAAGGATAGGGCCTTATAGTTGGTATCAGAGGTCTGTTTAGATACCTTTAGGAGTTAGAATTCTATTAAATGATTATCCAAAAATATTTTGTTTTGAAATGATATAGCATTTGAAGATTACCATGTTGCCTCATCTAAGACATGTTTGTTCAGAATGGTTTTCCGTAGAGGAAACAATGAAGCAGTGCTAGGAAGGAATACAGAAGGAAATAACCTTCCAAATCATCATCCCGAGATGGTCGGAATTGGAACTAAACAGTTTGTTGCAGTAATGGCACAGTTGACTCAAGCGATAAATGGTGGTGGTATCCATGCATGAGATCAGCCAGATCAACCACAGAGGAACATGTCAGTGGTGGAACATTTCATGAGGCAACATCCCCCATCATTCAGAGGATCATCTGACCCTGTGTTAGCTAAAGGGTGGATTAAAGCACTGGAGAAGATTTTCGATGTCATGGGGTGTTCAGACAATCAAAAGGTTAGTCTTGCTATTTACTGTTTGGAGGGTGAGGCAGATCAGTGGTGGTCTATGGTTAAAAATATCATGGACGCCGATGAGATTGATGCTCTTGGCTGGGATTAATTCAAAGGTATGTTTCTTGATAAGTATTTTACTAAGGTTGTTCGACTTAGGATGAAAAAAAAATTCTTAGAATTGAGGCAAGAGGAAGACTCAATGGCTTCCTATGAAGAAAGGTTCACTCGATTGGCAAGGTATGCTCCAAATTTTATCCAAGACCTTGATAGTAAAATCAATCATTTTTACTCAGGATTAAAGCCAAAATATCGAAGGGAATTAGCTTCTCATGAGTTTAAAAGTTATGAAAATCTTGTTCGATGTGCTGAGAATGTGGAAATGGAGTTTGCCGATGATCAAGTGTTCTATAAAAACCAACAGAAGAAGAGACCGAGGTGGTAGGAGAAAGGGAAGAATTCTTCAAAAAAGTCTGATGGTAAGAAATCTAAGTTTCCAGTTTGAGATAAATGTGGAAAAAGGCATGCTGGGGAATGTCTTCTGAATTCTGGAAAGTGCTACCGATGTGGTAAGATGGGATAGAAGTCTCGTGATTGCACTGATAAATATCAAGGTGATGGTAAGTTGAAATTTGATTTACAGTTAGTGAAATTTTTTAAGTGCAATGAGATGGGTCACTATGCAAACGAGTATCCGAAAAAGAGCTTGAGTGATGGGAAGTAGTTAGACTACAAGCAAAAAGGGGTGGAGAAATCCTTTGCAACTACTTCAGCAGATGCCGGGCCATCAAATGAAGTTGTATCAGGTACTTTTTTTGTTTTTTCAGATTATGCCAGTGTGTTGTTTGATTCGGGGTCTACACATTCTTTCATCTCTGAAACCTTTTCTAGTAAAATAGGAATACCATCTCAATAAATGACTCCTGAACTTGTGGTAAAAACACCTGGGGGAAATGTTGAGGAAAAAAGAATTTATAAGAATCTTCCTATCCTTATCTTTGGAAAGAACCTACTTGCAAACCTTATTGTTCTACCTCTATTAGAGTTTGATGTTATCCTGGGTATGTATTAGCTCTCTATTTACCATGCTAAGATTGACTGTAGAGCTAAAGAAGTTTCTTTTCAGAAAGACTTTCAGTTTGTGTACAATAATGAACCCTTACTATTGATAACTTATCAAGAGGCCAAGAAACTTGTAAAAGATGGAAATGAATGTTACCTTGCACACATAATTGAAAATAAAGGAACTGTTCAGATTAATGATGTGCCAGTGGTAAATGAGTATCCTGATGTTTTTCCTGATGCGTTGCCTGGAATAATACCAGATCGGGAAGTTGAGTTTACTGTTGACTTAGTTCCTGATGCTAAGCCAATTTCAAAACCCCCTTATCGAATGGCTCAAATTGAACTTTTAGAGTTGAAGGAGCAATTGCAAGATTTATTAGAGAAAGGTTTCATTCGACCTAGCACAACACCATGGGGTGCTCCTGTTTTATTTGTTAAGAAGAAAGATGGTTCAATGAGACTTTGCATTGATTATAGAGCCTTGAATAACATCACTGTTAAGAACAAATATCCTTTGCCTCATATCGATGATTTGTTTGATCAGCTCCAAGGAGCTCAGTATTTTTCAAAGATTGACCTGAGATCGGGGTACCATCAGCTGAAGGTAAAGGAAGCAGATTTTCTGAAGACTGCATCTTGTAAAAGATATAGACATTATGAATTTGTAGTAATGCCTTTTGGGCTAACCAACGAACCTGCTGTATTCATGGACTTAATGAATAGAATTTTCCATGAGTTCTTGGATAAGTTTGTGGTGGTTTTCATTGATGATATTTTGGTGTTTTCTAAAAGTAAATAAGAGCATGAAAGACATTTAAGGGTTATTTTTCAAACCTTGAAAGAAAAGAAATTGTATGGGAAATTCATCAAGTGTGAGTTTTGGTTGCAAAAAATTTCTTTCCTTGGTCACATTGTTTTTAAAAACGGGATAACCGTTGATCCTGAAAAAACAAAGGTTGTGGAAGACTGGCCAAGACCCACAAATGTAACTGAGATTCGTAGCTTCCTTGGTTTGGCAGGCTATTACTGAAGGTTTGTTAGAAAATTTTCATAGTTATCTAGTCCAATGACTAAGCTAACTCGGAAGGGTGTTAAGTTTACTTAGACAAAATAATGTGATGATTGTTTTCAGGAACTGAAAAGAAGATTGGTGAATTCTCCAGTTTTGGCACTACCATCCAGGAATGGTGAGTTTGTTATATACAGTGATGCTTCATTGAAAGGACTTGGTTGTGTCCTAATGCAGAATGATCAGGTAATTACTTATGCTTCACGTCAGTTGAAAACTCATGAGGTAAATTACCCTACACATGATTTATAATTATCTGCTGTTGTTTTTGATTTAAAAATTTGGAGGCATCATTTGTATGGAGTAAAGTGTGAAATATATACCGATCACAAAAGTTTAAAGTATATATTCACTCAGAAAGAATTGAACATGAGACAAAGGATATGGCTAGAATTAATCAAGGATTATGAATGTACAATTCATTACCATCCAGGAAAAGCAAATAAAGTGGATGATGCTTTGAGTCAAAAAAGTAATGCTTCATTAGCAATGTTTCATTTAGAACGTGATCCTTTGGTTAAGGATTTGATGAACATTGGCATAGAAGTTGTTCGTGCAGGAAGTTCTTCTATTTTGTTTCAGGTATCAGTGAGATCATCTCTATCAGATAGAATCAAGCAAGCACAGAAGCAAGACAGTGAGTTACAGAAAAAGGTAGAGCTAGTTCAGAAAGGTAAGTTGCCTGAATTCAACATTGATAATGATTGCGTTTTGAGATTTGGGAAGAGATTGTGTGTGCCTTGTGATTCACAGTTGAAGAGAGAGTTTTTATGTGAAGCTCATAGTTCTCCGTTTTCAGTTCATCCTGGCAGTCTAAGATGTACAGAGATCTGTGGGAGTATTACTGGTGGGATGGAATGAAATGAGATATTTCTGATTTTACTATGAAGTGTTTGACTTGTCAGCAGGTTAAATCAGAGAGGAAATTACTGAAAGGGATGCTTCAGCCTTTACCAGTGCCAGAGTGGAAATGGGAGAATATATCCATGGACTTTGTTGTGGGATTATTGAAGACATCTCGAGGTAATAATGCAATCTGGGTTATTGTTGATCGCTTGACTAAATCTGCTCATTTCCTTGCTATACGAGATATTTTTTCCCTAGATCAACTTTCCCGTTTGTATCTTAAAGAGATAGTCATGTTACATGGAGTTCCTCTCTCCATTGTATCTAATCGTGATCCCAGGTTCACTTATAACTTTTGGAAAGACCTTCAGAAGTTGTTGGGTACTGAATTAAATTTTAGTACAACATTTCATCCTTAATCAGATGGGCAGTCAGAACGAACAATTCAGACCTTGGAGGATATGCTACAAGCTTGTTCGATGGATTATCAGGGAAGTTGGGACCAACACCTCTCTTTGGTTGAATTTTCAGATAATAACAGTTTTCATTCCAGTATACAGATGGCACCATTTCAGGCATTATATGGGAAGCGGTGTTGAACTCTAGCTTTCTAGGATGAAGTGGGTGAAAGGAAGTTGATGGGACCAGAATTGGTAGAAGAGTTGGCAGAAAAAGTTCAGTTGATATAGAAACACATGAGAACAGCTCAGAGTAGGCAGAAGAGTTATGCGGACAACAGGAGGAAGGATCTCTCTTTTGAGGTAGGTGATCATGTTTTTCTCAAAGTATCACCATGGAAAAGTGTGATGCGATTTGGTAAGAAAGGAAAGCTGAGTCCAAGGATCATTGGACCATATGAAATTCTGGAGAGAGTTGGATCATTTGCTTACCAATTGGATTTACCTCCGAGTTTATCTCAGGTACACAATGTTTTTCATGTTTCGATGCTGAGAAAGTACATGCCAGATCAATCTCATGTTTTGAGTCCAGAGGTAGTTCAGCTGGAAGAGAAACTATCATATGAGGAACAACCGGTCCAGATTATTGACCACATGGATAAAGTGTTACGGAATAAGGTGATTAATCAGGTAAAGGTTTTGTGGAAAAACCACATGATGGAAGAGGCAACATGGGAATCTGAAAATGCAATGAGGGATAAGTACCCCCATTTATTCGATAAGTAAATAAATTGCGGGGAAGAAATTTTCTAAAGGGGGGAAGGATGTAACATCCCAAGTAAGTAATGAATAATAAATATTTTTATCTATGTCTATTAATGATTAAGATAGTGTTTTAGAGGCTTAAAATGAAAATAAATACAATCTTATGCATGAAATACACTAATATTCTTAAAAGATTGTCTTACTGCCTTTTGATGGAAAAACCTTTTTAAATCAAACTTTTGAAAATTTTATAATCTTTATTTTTCAAAATAAACAATTAATTATTATTGGGACATTGAAATTTACATTGGATAAATTTTTAGTATTTTTCTAACAATGTTCATTTTTAATGAATAGTGAAAAATACTGCATTTTACATCAAAACTGCTTTTTAATTTAATTTAATTATATGGTTAGATTATATTTTTAATTGGTATTAAAGTGTAATCTGAATATATTTTTACCATTTAATCCAATGGTGGTCATTATGATTAATTTCACTTTGAAATTGGTCATAAACTAATGCCAAACGTTTCATAGATATTGTTTCAAAAAAAACCTGCTATTCATTCTGACAACGAGAATTATTTTTAAATCAATTATTGCAATTTATGTGTTTGGAATTTGGTAAAATGGATTAAATATTTGTAATAAAAAGGTCC
The DNA here is from genome assembly GCA_963277665.1 of Viscum album. NCBI lineage: Eukaryota > Viridiplantae > Streptophyta > Magnoliopsida > Santalales > Viscaceae > Viscum > Viscum album. Next base: position 17,984 of record CAUJRU010001507.1, on the reverse strand, counting down.
AAATTATGTAATTAAGACTCTTTTGTTTTTGGACATTCTGAATAGTAACGACGGTAATTATCTTTAATTATCTTGATTAATGAGTAATCTAGTAGTTAAGGATAATAAAATAATATCATAATAATACAAAATGACAAGAAAATGTGTCTTAAGGCTATTTTATATCTCATGGATTACCATGGGATGTCTTGTGCCAAACTTGGGGACCCCATGGAATCCCTTTTGTGAGAAAGTGACTTTTTATCTTTTCATTTTTAAAGAATGTGAAATATAACAAAGAATGTATCACCTAAGTAAAATATTTTTAATTTTGTCTACATAAATGATATTTTTGACTATAAATAGTAATTGGAAAGATACAAAGATTATCTACACCATAGTATTTTTTTTATAATTTTTATAAATTAAATAAATTAAATTATTTATGACATCATAATGATGCAGCGATGACTTCATTATTTGACGATTTAAATAAAATGGAAAGATAATGTAAAATCTAAGACCTAAACATGTCCAAAACCTATTGGGTGGGTATATTTATAACCCTTATCACCTTAGATTATAAATATATAAATGTGGGACCTTTAAAATCCGAAACCCATTTGAAAATAAAGTAACATTTCTTTACTTTCCAAGAGTACCCCTCCTCTCCTCTTATAAAATGCCCCCACCTCTACCTCCTTACCCACACTTACAAAGCCTTTGGATCGGCCAAACCCTGATAATTTTGTCTCTCCACTTCCCTCTATTACTTTTTGAAGCCTCAATTTGGGCAGAAGTCTTCCCAAGTAAGCTTTTGAGCTTAAACCAAAGGGAGTAACCCGATTTTAAGGTAATGTTTTCACTTGAGTCCTTTTGATTTATTTTGCTTATCCAACACCCTAAACTCTTTTTATTCATTTATTTTGTAACAAAACCAGTATCTTCAATATACTAGGATTTTGTTATAAGAATTATTTGAGCTACACTTACACACAACTACATATAATGGTTAAATAACTTACTGTTTCCGTGGATGGCGAATTTCTGCCTCCCGAAACGATTATTGTTCAACATTTTTTTAACACCTTCAAAGGTGGCCATTAAGATGACACTATATTTATATATGATATATAATATGTTAATGTTTTCCTTAAGCTTCTGTATTTTTCATTTTGGGCATACCTTTATTGTTCCCATTATGGGTAAATGCGATATCTTCATTTAAGGAAGTGCGGACTACCGCCCCCTCAAAGTGATTTGATTCGTTAAATACCATATGTGGGATGTATAAAGGATGGAGTTGTGATATTATATATGATATTAAACTGGAATTATAATATACCTTTATATCATTATAATTCCATTCTATAAAATACGAAATAGAAATGAAAGTAGCGTTCATGCGTACGTACGGCTTACCGTCTCCATGAACGGTGCATTTCATTTCTTACCTCTAAATGATTATGTAATAATATAAATGCATGCATGTACTGGATATATATGACATATATGATATCTACATCATGAATACCATTTTGGATATAATGTATACATGAACAACTTGTAATTATAAAGGGATTATTTTTTACTCAAGTACCAATGATCGTTAAAACGACCGTTATTAACTTAAATAATTACATAGTGTTCATGACATGTAAATAAGTGATATAAAAGGAATAATGAACTTGAAAAAGGTTCTTAAACAAGTATAAATTAACTCAAGTTTATTATTCAGGAGATTAAAGAACGACCGAGTCAAGTCGGACCCAAGGTATGAGACTTCGTCTCAATCTCCTTTCATTGAGGCATATTTTGTTTTATACACAACGTTATTTTATATGGTGTATAAAACCCTTTGACTTTTACGTTTATTCAAAAGGAATATTTTTTATACGAAGAGTTTAATAAATGACAAAAGGGATTTTTTTTGTCGTACGTATGCGGCGACAACGACTTCTCCACCGCCGTGACCATTATTTGAGTTTCGGCTTCCTCTACAAGGCATACCTTCTTTTTAAAAGAAAAATAAATACCCTATTTTACTTTTCTTTTATTTTGGTATTGAAAATGGTTTTCATAATGTTTTTATATCAATGTGTTGTATTTATATCTTATTATTAAAAGGTGGGAATGTTATGTTTCCTTTATGCATGTTTTATGTGATACGATCATGTTGAGGTTCTTGGGCATTATTATGAAGACGGGTGGTTCCGTGATAAACTACGGGCGGGTGAGCCCGATATAGATCTCCAATGCATTGGGTAATGAGAAGGAGTGAAACATTAAGGTTTCTTCGAAGAGATTTAGGGAATATATTGTGACGGGTATTCCAAACGTAACGAAGAGGGTTACTCCCTATGTAATAATGTTATGAATGCCTCAAGTTACCTTTATGTCTTATGATTTCTATGATTTATTCATGATTTGATGAGGTATGTTAAAGTGCTTATGTTTTATGGGTAAAGTATGATTTCATTCTTATGTATATATGTACCCATGTTTCCTTTCCATATATTTTTATATCCTTTACTGAGCTTTTTAAGCTCATCCCAAGTTTTTTTGAAATGTTTTTCACAGGTCAATGGAAAGGTACATGATATGATGATAGTGTCAAGGAAGTGTCAAGAAGGAATCCCTGTTTTATTTTAAATATGTTTCCATTGATGGGAATGAAGAATACTATCTTTATGTAACCACATTGTTTATATGTGGAATATAATGCAAGTTTTATGATCTAATTCTCTAAAACTCTAATCCTGAAAAGATCCTCAGTGTGTAATCTTGTAATAACTCAAGATTAAGTAAGGTTTAAGGCTAGGGCCTTATAATATAACTAAATAGGGATCTTTTTATGATTTATAATATAAATATATTTATTATTAAATATATTTTCCTATGTATGATGAGAGTCAAGATAGAAGGTAATGGGATTTCAAGTCCCACATTTATTTTTATGAGACTTATGTCATATTCACCAATAATTTCCATTGTGCAATGTATATAATGAACATGGATGTATTATATGAATATTATACTTAATTTTATAGGTATCTAAATATCTATTTTATGATATATCTTTCATGGGGTTTTATGGTTCAAAATTTACCAAATCGGTAATGTAATTTTGTCCCAATATGCCTTCTTTGAGAAAAATGTTTTCTTTTAATCCAATATAATTTTAGAAGGCGTATATACTATTATATGACATGTTATATCATGAATATAATTATTTAATGATTTTTATGTTTAATGTAATGTAATTATCTCATGGGTCTTATGGTTCAATGTTACCAAATTTGTAATATTCTACTGCTACAATCTAATCATTTATCCGGATTGTTTATCATTATGCTTCTTTTGATGAAATATAATGATCAATATCTCAATAAATCTCATGAATTTTATTATCCTATTTTTATCAATGATATAAACATGTAATTGATAACTTTTACACTCTTTTGTTCCTAATTTAATTAAGAATAATTTTTTAAAAGTCAAACTTCATTTCACTCTTCGGTCATAAATTATTTTTCCTCCAAAAACCATATCTTCTAAAAATGTTTTAAAAAGTTTTTTTAGATGATATTTTAAAAAAAATTATAAAGGTAAAAGTATTTTAAGGATTTTAGAATCTTCTAATATATTTTTTAAGCTATTTCCAAAGAAACGGTTTTTTAAAAATGTTTTATTTTTTAAAAAGAGTTTTCAAAGGAGAAATGTTATTTTCCTGAGGAAATGTTTTGAAAATATATTTCAAAAACTATTTCCCATAAATACTGAAATAATATGGTTTTAATAATTCATTTCTAGGGATATTATCCATAGGTTCAATTCATATTCATTCTATGAATGGTTTGTGATTTGATAGTATGATGTTTATGAAAATATTTTCTCTTCCATGGGTTATAGGCTTTATGGAACCCATTTCTATATCATGTGTTATATGTTTATTTTTAAAATTTCACATTCATGGTTTATATTCTTATAGTTAAATTTTATATTTCATGAGTTACATTATTATGTGGTGTTTTTCTTTTCACTGGTTATGTATTGATGAAAATATTATGTAACCTATCTCTTTTCCAAATGTTATGATATGATGTAATGTTTATGACACCCATTTCATTTCATAGGTTATGATATGATTTTTTTGATCATGTGTCATGGTAATGTATGATTTAATTATGAGATGTGTGGGATATATATCTACCTTCAATAAAATGGTTAAGGATTTATATCTCTTGAGAGATACATGGATGAAATGGGGAGTGAACTCAATTCAAAAAAGACTTTTCTACTATAATGGTTTGGGTAGTAATCCTTGATTACTAAGATGTTCATGGGAGGGAACCATGACTTCCAAGATGGTTTATGGAGTGAACCCATTCTACTAATATGTCCTTTCCTTTCAAACATCACAATAATGGAAATCATTTTATATTCTTATGTTTCTTACACAATTCCATGTCTTATTCCTATGTTATTATTTCATGGATCATTCTCTTTATTACCTTATGATTATTGTCTTATGAACATCACATATTTTTTCCATGACTCTTATTTTTGGTAATTTATATACAAGGTATGGTTTTCTATTGTCATGATCATTTTATCATAATCATCTGATAATTATTAAGAATACATATCTCTCTTGTTTACCCTTACTAAGAATTTGAGGTCACATTTTCTTCCGTTTCCCTTCCTTCAGTTATAAAGACAAGTATTATTTGTTTTGTTTCAAATAATGGTTCAATTTATTGAGAAAATGATGGTAGATAATTTATCTCACTTTTGTACCAGTATCAATGTTTCCATGTTTTCAAATCCACTAAACTAATACAGTCTTTGGGAGTTTTTTTACTGTAATGTATTTCGTGTTCTACAAAAAAAATGAAATGTATATAGATGCTAAGTGTGGGACTCTATAGGTGGATACAAATAATCTAAGGATGATTAAATGTATTAGAAAATGTCTTAGATTTTCAGTAAAGGATAGTTTGAATGATTTCCTAAAAATATATCCCAATTTGGATACTATAAGTGGATATGGATTTGGTGCATATGTATATTGGGGTAATAACCTTGAAAACACCGTACTAATCTAGAGTCGATCAGGAACTGGTGCATAGAAATTGGCCTTTTTATACATCTAGTTTGACACCACCAGAGATATGATTTGTAAATTCATAAACTTTTGAAGAACCATAATGTGGGATATAAATGTATGTTGTCTATGAATAACCCAGGAAAAATTATGGTGTCATATATTAGAGGAGTCATAATTTAGACATCCTATAGGTGAAAATTCATGATTATGTGGTTCCCCAATATGATAATTTTTTCTCACTCTATGATCTATGTGTGGAAATTAGCATGTAAGAAATTGTATTAAGAAGTCTAATAAATGTTTTAAGTGTGGAAGGGAAGTTCTTTGGTCATTTTATTACTGATGTTAAGGGAATAATTTATCTAAAAACACAAATGGAGAGAAAGGTGCATAGAATACCCCAACCAAACATCAGTGATTCAAGTGTAATGAGAATGGGAATGATGGAACCTAGTTCCTAAACCAAATGTTTAATGATAATGATCAGTGTTTCTAACCTCTGAATCTAAGGCATGAAGGTAAATGTTATGAAATAAATATTTATGATGAGGGGTGTGATAACGATGTGGATAAAGGTACAATTTCCATACAATCTAGAACTACTACTATATTATATTATTTTGGGTATAACCACTCATTACTATATAAAGAATATTATTTGGGTGTAAAAATTTTACCCCAATGATTAGATTTGGAATTATCTGTGAAGCCCCCTAATTGTATGAAGAGTGTGTCACATGTCTATGATTCATCTACAGTTGAGTTTTTGGGAATTTTCTTCCTCGTAATATATTCATTCTTCCTTTGGATGAATTTTATGTCATCTTAATCATGGATTGTTCTTCTATTCATAAACCCCACTTCAATTATTGAGGCATGGAATTAAAATTTGATATTTAAAACCAACTTATGATCATAAATCAATGTGATGATAATTATGAAATTTCTATGGAGATTAAATCCAGTGTATGTCTCTTAATTCCCTTTATGAAAGCTCGTTTATCTCAAATATTTGGTGAGAAAATAAAAATAAATGATATTCCTATTTATGTAATTTTTTGATGTATTTCAAGAAGAGTTTTATATGATTCCACCAAAACATGATGTTGATTTCTCAATATATCTCATTCCTTATTCCATGCCAATTTCAAATACTCCATATAGAATGAACCCAATTGAGTTGTATGAATTGAAGAAGAAACTCAAAGAAAACCATGTTAGTGGATTAATTCAGGAAAGTGTGTCACTATGGGGTGCACCGATCCTTTTTTTTAAAATTAATTTTTGATCAATGTGATTATGAATCGATTACCAGGTTTTTAACAAGATCGAAATCCAAAAAAATTACTCTATTTCCTGTGATGATGTCTTGTATGATAAAACTCACAAATCCCAATAATTTTCCATGATTTTCCATCATTCTGGATATTATCAACTATGGAACATGAATTAGAATATACCCAATATGATATTTTACACAATTTATGGAAAATATGAATATATATTGATTCCATTTGGTCTTAATACATCCCGAACTATCATTATGGATTTTATGAAAAGTGTATTTAGAGATCACCTCAATAAATTTTTTATAGTATTTATAGACGATATTTTTATCAATTCAATGAAAATAGATGAATATAAGGGTAACATTGTAACTGTACTAATGAACCCAAGGAAAAATAAATTGGAAAAAATATATAAAGTATAAATTTTCTCTGAAAATGTTTCATTTTTTGTGTCAAATAATCTCAAGAGAGGGTATAGACATAGATCCATAAATGAAGAAAGTTATTCAATGTTTTCACTGGTCAACCATGGTGACTGATATCCATAGAATTCTTTGTTTAGATAAATATTATCGAAGGTATATGTTTAATTTCCCATGACTATCTAATCCTCTCACAATATTAACTCAGAAGGGTGCCAAGTTCCTCTAGAAAGATGATTATGTTGAGAATTTTAAGGAGATGATGAGAATGTTAGTAAGTTCACTTGTTCATACATAACCCTATAGTAGATAAGAACTTTAATCTATAGTGATGCATCCAAGAATGGTTTGGGATGTTTTTTATATTTAATAACATGGTTATATCCTATGCATATCAAAAATTGATGATTCATGGGGGAAATTATCCAACCCATGATTTTGAGTCAATTATGATAATTTTTTCATTAATGATATTGGGTAATTTCCCTTTATGGAGAAATGTCTGATATATATACAAATCATAAAATATAGAAATATATAATCACAAAAAATTAGTCAAACATGCACCAGAGTTGATGGTTAGAGATAATAGAGGATCCTAGAAGCTCAATACATTATAACCCTGGGAAAGAGAAAACGTTTTCCAATGTGTTGAGTCCAAAGGATCATGCTAGATTATCCCTAATTAGGATGTAAAAAGATCCATTATTCATGGATTCTCAAAGGATGAATCTAAAAATATTGAAGGAATGGAAATATATTATATTTTTCAATTAAATGATCAACAATACATCCAAATGAGGATTAATGAAGGATAAAATTAATATTTAGAGAAATAAAAGAAGTTTGGGAATGTTCATGAGTGTAAACTAGATTTGGTTATATTGAAAAGGTTCAAGGACCGTGTATGAGTACCTCACATACATGATTTGAAGAAGTATTTGTTTGAAAAAGGTAATAGTTCTTCATTCCTTATTCAAAATATAATTATGAAGATGTATAATTATTTGAAATAAAATATATTTTAAGATGTTATGAATATAGATATAATATTTTTTGTATCATGGTAATTGGTATTCCAGCTGGTTAAGGCTAAAATTCCAATGTCTAGGAGGATGCTTCAACCATTACCCATACTAAAATAGAAATGGGATGCAATCACTATGGATTTTTGTCATTGGACTCTCCAAATAATCTAAAGGGTTTAATCTTATATGGGTGGTATTAGAACACCATACTATGTTAGTGCACTTAATCCTTCATAAGGAAGAATTCTATTATGATCAGCTTTCTCTAATACACAATAACAAAGAGGTAAGGATTCATAGTGTACCAAAATGAATTATATTATATCAGGATATGAGGTTTATATCATTGTTTGGGTAATGCATTTAATTAGCAATCCCATGATATAGATTTGTGTTTCATAACTACATATCATCCTTATATGGTTGATCAATCACAATGGACAATTAAAACCCTATTGGATATATTGGGATTTTTTTCTCTGGATTTCAAAGGTGACTGTGATTAAAACATTCCTTTAGTTGAGTTTTTAAAAAACAATTGGATTCCCTCAAGAATTATGTTGGAACCTTATGAAAGAATATATGAAAGTATATTTAGATCTAAAACGTTATAAAATGGATTTATAGACATAACACAATTAGGACCTAATATTTCTAAAGAAATGGCTGATATGGTCAGAAAAATTGGGAAGCATATAAAGGATGATCAAAGTTGGAAGAAATGCTTTGATGAAAACATTCATCTTGATCTAGAATTTAAATTTGGAAATACTGTGTATCTAGGAATGTATCCTTATAATTTGTTTATGAGATTCGAGAAGAATGGGAAACTAAACCCTAGGATTATAGGTATCTTTGAGATTATTTATCAAATTTGGATGGTATAATATCTCTTAGAGTAACCAAAAAATCTCCCCAAAATACATGGTGTGTTCCATGTATCTCTCCTAAGGAATTACATACCTCACCCTTCATATGTACTGAGCATAGATTTAATACCACTAGAGAATGATCTTTATGATGAGGTATAAATAGATGAAATTGTGGATCATATAGAGAATGTTCTATTAAATAAGACCAATCACCTGGTCAATATTTTGTGGAGTAAACACAATTTAGAGGAATCTACATGGGAACCTGAGGATATTATGAGGTAGAAATATCATCATTTTTAGTATTGGAGTAACAAATCTTGAGGGTAAAATTCATTTTAAGGGCGGTAGAATGTAACACCATGAGTTTTATTTCCCTTTTTTCATTGAATAAATTAATTTTATTTTACTTATTATTTTTCATGATACACCTAGTTAAATTTTATTTACAAACTATAATAAATTTATATTGAGGTATACAAAACACCTAATTATCTTTTAATTCACATAACATTGTCTTTCTACAAAATAAGATTTTATTATAATATTTATTTTAAGAAGAGAATTACAACATAAACATTAAACATAGTAATATGAATATTAATAAATAATTTTTAAATATTTATTATAATTTTTGGACAATAATTGAATAAAAGGATAATGAAATATTGAATTTTCTATAATGTGTGTGACTTTTTAAAAATACAATTTTCTAAAAAGATCTACATTTGATATCATTTTTAGAAAAATAATAATATTAATTTTATAAAAATTTAGAAATTTTAATTTATAAAGTGAGATTAATTTTTTTAATTCATAATGTTAATATTATCTTATGATTAATTTTTGGGTTTTTTCTGGAAAACATGATTTTATGGATGAATAGTGAAAATAATGAATTTTTATTCAAAATGGATTTTTCAACTAATTTATTTACGTTGAAAAATTATTTTTTTTATTTTTATTTCAAACTATAGTTAGTTAAATTTTAAATCAATTAATCAAAATTAGTTCATTGAAACCATTTTTACATTGAAATTGGATATTAAAAAGTTCCAACCATTTAAATGTTTTTATAAAACCCACATTCGCAACACATATATAGGATTAATTAAAAATTAATTTCATATAGTTATGTGATTAAAATTTAGTGAAATAAAATATGTATTTGAAAAAAAAATTAATTATTTCTTAAACGGTAAAATTTCTTTTTGGTGAAAAATATTAGTGAATTTAATTAAAATTAATTACAACGATTAAGGTAAAACAATATTATTTAATAGTTATACTTAAAACATAATGTGTAAAAATGTCCCTTCATATGTCTAAAATCCATTGTATGGAAATATTCTTTAAAAGCCTTTTATTTCATATAATATAGAAAAAATTTGGTGGAACATGATATAAGGGATAACTATAGATAGTGTTTACCTTTTTTTATTTACAAGAATGTTGCTCCTCCTCCACTATAAAAAGGGAAATAACAACCATAAATTATTCAAACATCTCAAGAACTTTCGATCCAAAAAACCCTAGAAAAAATCACCTCCAATACTCCCTCCCTTCATTTTAGAATCCTCTATCTATGAATAAATCCATCCATGGAAGCCCTTTGGTGGAAACCAAAAAGAGTTACCCAAAGAATAATTAACATCCTTCAACAATTACTTTTGTTTTATTCCATTATACAACCCATAAATTAATCTCATTAAATTAATCTATAAAAAATAGTATCATAAATATAATAATATGTTACTATTGAATGGGTATGGACTATACTCACATGAACTTCATTAAATGGGATACACAATCATTATTCTTGTTTACGAAGAACTACCACTTTTCCAACTGAGGTCGTTCGTTCTTCCATTTCAACCTATTAATGGATTATAATAATGATGTAAATACTATATTTAAATGATATATAGTATAATAATGATGTTTTTATGATTCTATAATTATTATATAACACATAAAATCATTTTTTGATTTTGTGTGAATATGATAACTTCAGTTGTGGACATGTGGACTACCGCCTCATCAAAGCTATGTGATTCGTTCACACTTTAAATAGAATATATTAAGGATGGATTTAATAACAAAATTTTTTATATATGAAACAATAATACTACTAGAATTGTTATATATAAATATATATATATATATATATTAAATACTTTACTTATTTCAGTATGGTAATAAAATGGAAACATCATTCCATCTTACGCACGACATACCGTCTCCATGAATGGTGTATTTAATATTTTAGTTCTATATTTTATAGAATATTATAAATTAATATATACTGAATATATATTATATTTATATCATGTATTAAATTCTTTAAATCATTATTATAGTATTAGGAAAAAAATATCAAATCAAAACACATCTGAAAATATAGCGGTTATTAGTGGAAGCATAACTTTAATTGTTAATTATCATTAAAAAGGTAATAAAAGGTCATAATAAAATCATATATAAAATTATATAATATAATATGGTTCTTAAATGGATGTATAACAAATTTATATCTATTATACATGATTTTTTCATGAGTATGAAGAGAGTCAAGACATTACGTAAGGGGATTCTTTGTCTAACTTTTATTTCTGTGATATTTATGCCATATATATGGCGTATATACTGACCATGCATGAATTATATTAATATTAAACTTAATTTTTTCTTATTTAAACATTAATTTGATTATATATCTTTTATGAGTTTTTATGGTTTAAGACTTACCAAATCAATAAGGTAATTTTTCTATGTTTTTCCCCTTTTAGGCACAAGTTTTTTATACACCAATATTTTTTATGAGGTATGTATAATTCTAGTTGAAATTATATATCATGAATCTAATTATTTCATGGAATTTTATAATACTCACAGGGATATTAAAGTAAAAATTTACTAATGTTTTAAGAGTCTATTGCTACAATCTCATCGTTAATTTGGATTATTTATGGTTATGCTTCCATTGATGAAAGATTATGATCTCTCAGTCAAGAAAATTCATGAATTTTATTCTCCTACGTTTATTCTTGATATACTCATGTAATTTAACGGTTGAAATTTATTTATTATCTATTATAATTAATAATTGGTTTAAGGAAATATGAATTTATTTCTCTTTTTGGCTGAAAATCTAATTTCTTCCCAAAACATTATTTTATAAAAAAAATTCAAAATTTTTTAAATAATATTTTAATATTATTTTCAAGGTATAAGGATTTAAATTGTTTTAATTGGATTATATATATATTTTCAAATATATTTTCAATGAAAAAGTATTCCAAAAAATGTTTTTTAAAAGAGTTTTTCAAATCCAAAAGGATATTTCTCTATGGAAATGAATTCAAATGATATTTAGAAATTATTTCCCATATAAGATGAGATATATTGGTTTTACACATGAGTTTATGGGTATTTTATCCAAGGATACCATTTATAATATTTCTATAAATGATTTATTTTTTGATGGGATGATGTTTATGAATCCTGTTTCTCTATCATGGGTAATATGCTTCATGGAACCTATTTATCATTAATAGATTATATTTTTATGGAACTAAATTATTATTCATGGGTTATATGCTTATGGATCTCATTTATGTTTCCTGGGATATATTATTTTGAGACCTTCTTCTTTTAATGGGTTATGTTTTGATGGAATTATTATGAAACTCGTCTATTCTCCACATGTTATGATATGATCACATGTTTATGATATCTATTTCCTTTCATGAATTATGATATAATGTTTTTTAAAATATTTTGGATCTTTTATGTATGATTTATTATGAAATGTGTGGAACCTATATCTCCCTATAATGTATCGGTTAATGAAATATATTTCATGAGAGAGTTATGGTTTGAATAGGGAGTGAACTCGGGTCAGTAAAGGACATTGTTTACTAAGATGGTCTTTGGAGTGAACCTTGATTGCTAAGATGTACATGGGAGTGAACCATGAATTACAATATAGATTGGGGAGGGACCCCATTCCACTAATATTTTCTTAGTGTAAATTTTTTAATAATATGAAAATAATTTATATTATTATGTTCTTCTCAAATTCAATATATTATTCATATGTTATACTTTAATGGATTATTTTTTTGATTCCATTATGATCCATGTATTATGAACTTCCAAAATTTATGCCATAAATCCTATTTATGTTATTCTATATGTGGGGTATGATATTCTATTTTCATGATTATGTACTCATACCCTTATTCACAGGAAAATTCTTTAACATATCCCTTGATTACCCTATTGAGAAACTGATATTACCCTTTCTCTTAATTCATTTCATAGGACATGAAGTTATGTATTATGTATGATGTGTATGAAAAGGGATCTATTAATGGAGAACCAATTTAAAGATAATGTATCTCACTTATGTACCAGTGTTTATGTTTCCACGTTTCCAAAGGCACTAAAATCATATAGTCTTTGAGTGACTATTTTTTTAATGCATTATGTTTTTTAGAAAAATGATGAAGAATAAATGAATTTTAAACATGGGTCACTATACTAGCCACATAGAAAAATAATTTTTTCTCATATCCCCTATACTAAATATAAAAAAATCATAAATTTTAATTTGCCTAAATCATTTAAAATTATTCATTTATTAGAACTATTGTTTCATACAACCCATTTATATACTGTCCTTATGTGTATTTATTTATGTTTTGTAAAATATTTATATTTTTGAATAAGAAATAGTGAATATTAAAAAAAATGGATGGATTAAAATCATAGAAAAAACAATATGATTATGGTTTTAAAGGATTTATCATGTTTTCAATTGAACATGGAAATCACCTTTCTCAAATGATTTTCCATGTTTATCTTCTTTTTATACATGGGGAATTTTCCAGAAAGTGAGAGAAGAACACATTATCTTTTATTTAAATGATCATAGTTATAAATTTTGGACTCAATATGGATAGAACAGACATTTACTATGGATCGGGATAAATAATATTAATCAATTTTTTTGTGTTTACACAAGACTACCATGTGAAGTCTCATTTCGGTATCATATAAGATAGATTACCAAAACACCCTCTCAAATTGACTGGTGGTTGGTGTTATTTCATTAGTGTAAAAAAACAAGGACGGTGGTGTAAGATGATAGATTCATTCTAACATTATATATTAGGAAGTTAAGCGATATTTAGAAAGAAGCATGTAACAGGGGTTCATATAGGAATATGGGATGGTTGTTGAAAATTGTGATACTCTGTAGGGTGGAGTATGCATTGATTTGAGATTTTGGGTTAGGTTACTCAATATAGGATAGTGTACACTCAATTATAGATGAGATGGGGGAAAATTTTCATGAGTTATATGATAATTATGGAAGATTGTGGTGTTGATGATGATATCATAGGGTGGGTACCCCATTGACCACTACAGGAAAATGGACCTATCCCCACGGTTTTCCCTAAAACTATGGGGATAGGCAGCCTTATACCCACGATTTTTGAAAACTATGGGTATATGTCACTTTTCAGGACCTATACCCATGGTTTTCTGAAACCGTGGGTATAGGGGGTATATCCCCATGATTTTCCAAAACCATGGGAATAGGTCCTGAAAAGTGACCTATACCCACTATTTTAAAAAACCGTGGGTATATGGGTTCATATCCCCACGGTTTTGGGGAACACCGTGGGGATAGGTCTGGGCTAAAATATGTATACCCACGGTTATGAAAAACTGTGGGTATAGGTGTCCCGTGTGTGCATGGGAAATTTTTTCTTCCCATGGGATGGATATTTTTTTGGCGGGAGTCCTATACCCACGTTTCTTCCCTCTATACCCACGGTTTATATAACTATATTTAACTAAATAAATAAATATATATATACATATGTGATGTTCGGGTAGTGGTTAGACGCGGTGTTTGTAGCGAAGAGGTAGCGGGATCGAAACCTACCGGCTGAATTATTTTAGGATTTATATCCACAGTTTTGAAACTGTGGGTAAAAGACTTTCAAACTGTGGCATTTGGGTATGTTTCGTTGACACGGTGGCAGAACAGCTATACCCACGGTCTTGGAGAACCGTAGGTATAGGCTGGGGACCTATACCGACGTCGTTCCATCTCACGGTTCCCAAAATTGTGGGTATAGGCTACACCCATAGTTTTGGGCGCTATACCCATGGTTTTGAACCGTGGGTATAGGAAGTTTTTCAAGTAGTGGACGATTTAGATCAAGGAAATATAGATATCTCATCATTATAATGACACTAAAAATTGTACACAAAAAGAAGAAAAAAGATTCAAATTCAAAAGATAGAAGAATATAACTATCAATAATGAAAATAATATAAAAATTAAAAACAGTTAGAATAAAGAAAATGATTATAATAATAATTAATGTAGTTAAATTCTTAGAATTACACCCACATAGACATAATTATCTATATAAAGGATTAGTGTAATATTATGTTATTTATAAAATTATACACATATTAATAATATAATAAGATTATTACTAGTAAATTAATATATTTAATAATAATAATAATAATAATTTATTAAGGTTCTATATGATGCATGAAAAGGAAATAACACAAACACCCTTGGGCCTGAAAGGAAATCCCAAACAATCTCTAAGGGTTGGCCCTCTATTTAGAATGACCATTACATTGATTTGATTGAAGGTCTAATGGCCATTATTTCATTATATATTGACAACACCCAAGCCTCTATAACACCTATATCACCACCTTGCATCATTTCCTTGCACCACTACATGCATCACAACCGGTCTAGATTGGCACCTTCAACACCCAATGCATTGAAAATTCACTAAGGGGGAATCTTGGATTCAAACCCTTGTCTCTTAGATGTGTAGGGAAGAATTGTTTACCACATTACCACATCTTGGGGAATAAATAATTATAGTAATAAAAAAATTAAAGTAATTAAAATAATATTATTAGTACTAATATTAATAATAACACATAATGAAAAATGGTATTATATATATAAGAAATAATAAATAATAATATTGGTATATAATTAATAATGGTTCTAAAATATCTAATATACATATAAACTAAAATAAAAAAATATTTAAATCCACTAAACTAATTTATTAAAATAATGTTAGTAATTTATATGAAAAATGATAGTGAAATCTATTTACATTATTGATTATATTAAGTAAATGAAAATAGAAATGGAATATTGTCTTTGTGACTCTCTAATGGTGTTTTTTAGTTGAATACCTATGATAATACGTTACTGTATGATATTAGTATTAAATAGAAAACATTTTCATCCTCAAAAACTATATAACTTAAGAGCTAGTAGAAGATTATGTTAAACCTGCTTTAAAAATTACTGATATCCCTTAAATAAAATTTTACGAGAAGATGACGAGATTATGTATTGAAGATAAGATGATAAAAAATGTTATGTTCAATGGATAAGAACTAAAAAATGATTAATTTATATCCTAAAGGATATATATATATTATAATGGACCATACATAAATTAATAAATTTCACATATGTGGTGCTAGAATATATAAAAAAGGTTAATCAATTACTTTGATAGTTTTCTAGTAAATTCAATCATTCAGTTATTTAAAACTCAATACGGTTTGAGATTAATGGAATTCGGTAGATGTGGAATGAAGATATAATAATTCAATATTGTAATTACTAAAACTCAGTAGAGTATCCTCAGTATATTAAAATTGAGAAAGAGTATCACGAATTTTTAAATGAGATGAGAAACCTCCATCATTTGTTATCTATAAATGGAATGAATACATTTGTTTTACAATGCAGTACTCCTAGTAATTTATCAGTTCTCATGGTGAAATTAAACATTCCACTATGGTTATGTATGATATTAGAATACTTTATTAACTCTTTGTTTATATCTGGAATAAAAAACAAAGTAGTTATATGGACTTTTATTTGGGTTCATTGATGAATGATCTAAAATTGATGAGGGATACCTGTATTGTGTTTTATGATTCCCATAGATGTGAATTGTTAATATTTATTGTTATATGGTATGGTATTCTAAATATCAATAAATATTATAGAGAATTTTCAAAATATGGAATTGGTGGAGTTTTGGGGTGTCTTATTTATGAAAAAGTTAATTATTTTGGTTGAAACATTCTATATAGATTACGTTTTTAGAACCCATGAATTGGACACCAAGGTGAAATAAATATTTATCCTAGATGAAATAATTTAAATGGTATAAAGAATAATTTATAAGACTATTTCTATTAATAGTTATAATTTTTTAATTAAAATGATATTGTCGCCGTTTCTTGGTATATACTTTTATAAAAACATTAAAGAACGTGATGGAAAAAAGAGATCAATATTTTTAAATAACCATTATTGTGTTTTTGTACATAAAACATTTTATTGTGGTCACATACTTTGAAAATCATGTACATTATAGTTTATTAGGAATTTTAAAAAATGAACCTAATGAAAATAGAGATAGAATAAAGTCTAGGTTTAAAATAATTGAAATGGGGATAAGGGATGATTTTTGAGTTGTGATGGGTGAATGATTGTTTTTTCTTCCTCCACTGGCTTACAATTTAACTATACAAGGTATATTTTTGGTATGAAAGATCATTAATGGTAAAACATTAAAGAGGTCTATTAATAAAATATCATGATTATCATATCAATGATTTATCTTTTGTTAAATGGTATACGATCAAATAATGTCCATTTTTTGATGAAAGTGTTAATGGATGCAGATTCAGAGTTAGATCTTCTTAAAAATGTATGGAAAACACTAATGATATTTTTTTTCAAAGATTTATATTGAAATTTTATATAACCCAAAATAATTTCATCTTTGAAAAAAATTATCATAATATGTTAATTGAAGATTTTATTTCCAAAATCATTCTTTTATATAATAATTCAATTGATTTTTTACATTGTTAGAAACATTAGACTGTGTGATCATATATATTACAGATATATGTTTTCCATTGAAAGGTATATGATTATTTTTAATGAGAAGAACAAAAATCTCAATTACTCGAAATGATGTATTATAGGGTGATATAAATTTAAACATGCTAATGAATTATCTATTGACTACTTATTATACATGGATAAAATTGATCTCCCAATACATAGTCACAACAAGTGTCTTGTAGGTGATAGAATTTCTAGAAGATATTTTTTCATAATTATCACTATATAAAAAGAGAAAGGTCACCATAATATTTTATGTAATATTATATTGGTTACACTA
>CAUJRU010001506.1:0-144301 GCA_963277665.1 Viscum album | reverse complement strand
TATCTACATTTATCCTATTATATTCATCGAACCATGATTGTTTGTTTCATATCTAATTATAAAATTCCCTAAATATCCAAAATAAGAAATCTTATCATTCAAATTTATAAAAAGTTTCCTTGTTTGAGTTCACATTCAAACTCTTTTAAATAACCGACCAGTTCCCCAAAAAGTATGTGGGTTTCATTACTCAAATAATTCCAAAAAATCCACTATAATAATTATGTTTCAATTCCATAAACATATGTTTGTGATCATGCACTATGAAGTGTTTTTATTCATTTTTTCATAAAAATTATATTATCCACATATTCTTCCTCTTCTATAAATCCTTCAATTTCTTCTGGAATCACAATAATTCTAATAATAATATTATATTTGAATCAATGGATATCATTATATTTCAAATTTTCATTTAATTCATGATTTATTAAAATATTTTATTATGATATTTATTTTGAAATTCCATTATGAGAACCACACATTTCTCATTCTAATAATTACACTACATAAAGTGTTCCAATTTTTCTCTATGAAACATTATATCTCAATATTCATAGGTTAAAAAATATTCTTGAATTTTTAATAAGGTTTATTTTCACGTTATAAAGTTGTACATTATTATTGTACCCTATGAAAATGATTAGCCTAAACATTCTTTAACATGAGGTTTGTGTACCAAACAATGATACTCTATACCTTACAATGAACTCAAATTTTCAAAAAATGGTTCTACCCAATAAATCTTCTCTACACCCTATGAAGGTATCTTATAAAGTCATATGTACCCCATGAAGACCAGTGCGAGGTTTATACATTTCCCAAATATTTGGTTTCTCCTCATCATGTTCCTTATGAGGTCAAAAATATATACCATATGAAATTTCATATATACCCTATGATGTGTATATGATTCTTTTATTTTTTGTTTGTTATCATGTAAAATATATGAAGAAATCAAGCAACCTTCTATAACACCTCTTCCATTGATCTGTAGAACTAACATCAACATCAACTCATCTCAAATCATTATCCAAAATGTTTTCAAGATTTAGATAAATATCTCATTTAAATAATGCACCCAATATGGTTTCTCCACTATTCAATTCCACCTTTCCACAGTTTACCTTTGGTTCATGAATCTCCCCTATTTTAAATATTCTTACAAACTCAATTATATATAATATAATAAATTCCTATAATTAGTACCTATATATAACACTAAATAATTATAAACTAATCACCCTAAATATATTTTATTTATTATTATGAATATTCACATGTGTAATCTTCAATTAATAGTGTCAAACTTATTTTCCACTAAATATCCCAAAACAATTATCAAATATTTATAACTACTCAACAAATATTGAAATATTAATCAATATAAATACAAATATCCCCATTGAATATAATATGACTCATCCAATGAGTACATTAATATCTCATTTGGATTTGTTTTCAATACTACCGAACTATTATCATGAAAATCTGTATGATTTTACTTCACTCCCTTATTTATAATAAATAAAAATTATATTCAAGGGTCTTTTAATCTCACTTGATTTTCCTTAAAATTATCTTGTCCTCCCTTTCTACATATATATAAAAACTTTATCAACTTCTAAGATAAATATGATACCATATTTTATCTTCACATTGAGTGTTTTATAAGTGGAATCTAAGTCTACAATGGCATACATAGTGTTGAAAACTATAGTTATTAATCCACGATGATTAAATTTGTCCTTAAATACACATACTAGTTATTTGAACTTCATTTAATTCAAATTTATCATCTTAGAAGAGGATTTATTATATTTTTCACGAAGTGATAATCTTTCACTTATCATAGAAAACCATTAAAAATAGTTTATTAAAATATATATAAATACATTTATTCTTCATATTTTTTTTTCAAAGACTCATCATTTATAAAAATGATTAATACATTCAAAAAAATAAAATATATGTATGATTATAATTGTTTCGTAGTTCCTTTAAACATGTGTCCTAGATTTAAGAATCACTGCTTCTATGAAGTTTCCATTGGATTTATTCATGGAACTGGAAACACCCAATAGTTCATTATCTAAAGTGACATTCCTTCAAAAGGTAGGTGTTTATTAAGTTTGAACATTACAATACTTAAGAATGTGCACTGGTCGGGTGGATGGGAGGTCAGAATCATCACACCCCTTTGGGGGGAATTATTGACTACTATGGGACTCTCTTTATAAATGTAAGATATTTTCATGAATCCTTATTAATTTACCAATTATAACATAAGATTCAATTCGAATATGCAATCACCTATTAGCATGTGTGAAATTTATAATCATCTGCATGTATTTGAGGTTCTTCATTAATGTAGATATCCTTATGTATTTGAGGTTATCCATCAATGTTATCCGCACATATACCATTTATGGATTATTCTAATCATTGTTATGATGATACTAGTTTTTAGGCCACTCAATGGATCACTCTGGAATTTATTATCATCTAGGGAGACGAAGGTTTGTTTTGATATTGGGATTGTGCCCATAAAATGGGATACCTATGTATCCTTGCGAAAGGAATCAGAACCCTCATTGTTCGTTGCCACTTAATGGGACCCATTATACCATTTAAGGTCATGTGATTAAGACTTAACCCTAAAGTTTAATGTCCTGTGGTAAGGAAATCTAAGAAAAAGGTTCATAGTCAATTTTTGGTGTTGGACTTATGCCAAAGAAACCAAAGGAAATTAGAAAGGATATGGGATTCCAAGTACGATTAGACTATGTTGGGAATATGGCCCTAGAAAAAAAAGGTTTGATTTGAAGTGATGAGTTTGAACCTCAAGGAGGCTTCCTGCATATCCCATTTAGATGAGAATCAAAGCCCAAATAGTTCAATAAGTCTCATAGGATAGTATAGTACATTGAGAGAAATTAGTTTGGGATTAATTCCTGAAAAGGATACCATGGTTATTTGGGGGTTTAATTTTGGTCTTACTCTTAAGAAGGATTCCCAGATTAAGGCAATTAGGGTTTTATTTTGGAAGAGGATATCTAGTGAGATTGGGCCCTGAGAAGGCTTCCTACGTATCGTGGTTTGAACCAGAATCAGAGTTCTCGTAGTTAATTATGATGATAAAATGTTGTGATCATGAAAAATTTCTAATCCCATGTGAGTTATACTTGATGTGAGAAACAAAAGGATGTAAAATATTCAGAAAAGGAACCCACACTTTTCCTCCTTTGTTGGTGGTAGATTGTTCGCCTATAGGGGTAATGGTGGAAGGGGGTGACGTGACCTGGGAAGCGGGTGAGGTGAGGATCCTTCCCTCTATTCACATTACTCTGGACAAGGGTCTAATGTAAGGATGGAGTGATAGTGAAGGAAGTAATGGGGAGCAAGACTGCAACCTCCTACTTGAATGGTTAGGGGCCTACACCAGAATGGATGCCCTAAAATTAATCCTGGTAGTGGAGGGAGACTTATCCTTTGTTCAAAACGAAAATTTGGTGTGAACCATATCTTCCCTAGTAGAGACCTGAGGTTCAAGTTCTTAGAGACGAGAAGTGGAGGTCAGAACCTAAACCTTAATCCCCAAAACTGGTAAATTCCTAACACTATTCCAAGAAGAAAGCTCCATGTGACTATGGATATAAAAACCCACTGATACTCCATGAATTCTAACCCCATTTTGAAACAAATGTGGGAAACCTCTGACTGCGGAAATTTAAACCCAAATAGGAGACACACATATGTTCATTTTACAAAGGTTTGATAAGTCAGGATGTTTTTGTGGAGGTTTCAACAGAATCCCTTTTAGACAAGGGAGCCAATGAAGACGAAACATTTCTATGAATGGATTTGAGAAGGGACTGATGGATTTTAGACTAAAGATAGTTGGTGAATCAAATATAGGAACCCAAATAGGTACTGGCATGTATGTATGGGTGCACAAGTAGGATTGAGAGACCTGATGTTCAATTAATCAATGGACAACAGGGATGATAATACATTGGAGAGACATGACTCAAGCCTTCAAGAGTATTCATAGGTATTCCTGGAAGTGGGGCACTCAAGTTCATTTAAAAGGAATAGGTGTCACACAAGTGTTTCTGATTTATGGTGTTTGGGCGCTTTAGGAACAGAAGAGTTATGGATTTTAAACAATATGAAGACTTAAGTCATATGATCCTCCTTCAAATCCTCTACTCTACGTGTTAAAGAACTACTTTTAATTTTTCAGAAGACTTTGGAAAGTAACTTGGGAGACCAAAGTTGTAATTTGGTTGTAGGGAAATTCATTTGTACAAATGAAGGGCTCAAGGGTCTATTTATAGGAAAGAATAGGACCCTGGGTGAAATGAAATTTGATGTGAAAGTATGTTGTGAGCTAGATTGATGTTCACAAGTCAGTTGCGTGCCTACAGCCCCTTGGTCCGACTTGGGTGATTCAAAGATCAAACTTTTTCAAATCTTTATTTTCATCATGTGTTTTCTCCTATTGTTTCTAAGGAATTTTCCTTTATTATTTTTTAAACTCTAAGATGAAACAGTGTGTCAACAAAAGACCCCCCCCAAGAATTGGATTCTAAATTAAAATATGATCTTATACTGAGGTTAAGTATTGAATTAGAAAAAAAGACGGTATTGGGGGCCCATGTTTTAAGTACGTAAGACAATTGGTCACACACATCAGTAGAAAAAAAGATCTTGGTGCGCAGGGTGACTTGCATCAATTATATATAGCTGCTTCACTTCCATGAAAATTCTTCTGACTTCAAGAAATTTATCTCTCAGCACACAACCACTTTCTCAATCATACGCTTCTATTTAGTCACACTTCTACTATATGTTTTCTATTTTTTCTCTATAAATGGGGAATTATAATTGCACATTGGCTTACAATTTCATGACAAATTTTGGACTAGAACACCATGATGACTTTGTCAATTTTTTGAAAATTGTTTATCAAAATTTATAAAATGATCTTACTTTGAAGAATATTTTTGATATCTATGTAGTTTCAATGGCTCCCAATATAATTGGAACTAATGATGAACTAGCCAGTAAGAGGATTAATGACATGATGAAAATTGCTGGTCAGGAGTACATTGATGTCTATGACACCACACTTCCAGATATGGAAAATTATTATATGAAATATCACTTGAACATTCCCTGAAGAACTTATTTTCCTCTGTATAGCTATGGTCATCTGTAAGATGTTTATATTCTGGAACCGAAGAAATATGTCCCACTCCCTTGGTTTCCTGATTATACCATCTTCTCATCTACCAATATTTCTATTGGGGGCTCATTTACTAATGATGGGACAGTAGAAAAATCTCATATCGTGCATCACGGCCCACATGATCTAGATTTGAAACCTCACACACCTGAGCTGCATCCACACTGTTATTCATCTATCTATTGAAATTCGTAGACAAATCAATCCAATGGTTGGAAGAAAAGTTGGGATTTTCACCCTAGAGGAGGTGTAAAACCTACATGGATGTGTAAATATTGGGTGCCCAAGACGTGTGAAGAATTTACATACAACATAAAAGGAGATGGGATTTATGAGGCTTTCTGGGTTGGGAAAACCTATGTGAACAAAAATGATACTTTTGTGCCATAGATACTAAGACGATGGATCCTAGAGACTAACTCCATCCATTATATACATGGAGAAGTATGCATTTTCAAGTGGGATGTGTACAAGATTTCAAGATCTCCAATCCTTGGAGATATATATGATGAGTTCTTTCCCCCAAAGGTGATAGGGATTGACTCAGAGAAGACACCATCTTTGGATCGTGAGTTGATGAAAATATTTAACAAACTCAAGAACATGACTACCACAGAATCCCACAAAAGAAGGGATATAAATCTAGAGGAATGGATTGAAATATTCTTGGTAAAGAAGAATGAAATGGGTCCCACCTACACTCATCCAACCAGCTATCCCAATGCAGAGAAAAAAGGTACACTTAACACATTTTCGCTGATATTGAAGAAAGGATAGTTTGAAAAGTGGGGATATGATGATAACAGAAATATTCCTATAAAGAAACCTTTAGAAGGTTTTCTGGCCTTGTGGATCAGTGTGTACTTATTACCATTATGAGAATACAATAGATGTGTGAGTCTATAATCTTTTGTTATTGCAACTGAGCTGGTTGAGAGAAGGATGGTAGAGTTGACCACTCCTGTTTTGCAAAAGATTCATAGGAGATTACTATATATTTATACAGGGAATTATCCTTTTATAATAGTGATACCATTCAAGGTTTTGTGGGGATGGATTACTACTCACTTCAGAACATATGCTATACAAAGTGGGGTACAAGTCTTTGGATGTTCTTTCCGACAATCTATTCATGCTTTCTCTAATATTTCACCCTTTTCTCTGAACACTAATGATATGAAGGGATGGTTGAGTATGTTAATGGAATTTAACTTCTTTCATTATGGGAATCCATCTACGGGGAAATTTTTTGATGATTTGATGGCCATATTAGAGCTAAGCGCGTACTTGTTATCTTGTAGGGATGGTGGATTTGCAAACATGATTGATGGGGAAGTCATATGCAAGGCATATGATCCTTCTATATTTGCGTGTCAATTAAAATGCCTTAAAAAATTATGTATTCCCCACAGTGAATGTCAGATTAGAGAAACATTTCATGGTTTTCCGAAAACTATAGTTGATGATATCTTTGGAGAAGACTAGGGAAATATTTAATTTACATGTCACTGATGTAGTAAGAAGGTTGACTATCTAGTATGCTGAAAAATGGGTCGCATATTACCCTAAAGTCATATCAAACCATGTTTTCCCTCAAGTGGGGGTAAAGAGAAGTAGAAAAAGGGAACCCCTTCATTTGGAAGGTAATTATTCGTCATCAAGGGCCGACAAACTAGAGTCCCATGGTGGATGTGATGAGGCTCCAAATTCACTAAAGTGGCCGCATTCCAGATATAAACCACATGCCAGAGTTAAGAGAGACACCCCATAAATCCCTACTATTTCTGAACCAAGGTGATCTATTCATTATCATTCCAAAGTGAGAAGAGTCCCATTTTCTCATCCCCCATCTGTGACAGCAGAAGTTGGAATGAAACTTAAGTCCAAGGTAGCAAGATCCTCTTCACAACCCTCTGGTGTGTACTCTAAATATTTACCACCTGAGGATATTCAAACATGGAAAATTTTATATTGTGAAAATAAAACCATGTGGATGGTTTTGTGTGAATGGATACATATTCAAGGAGTGGGTAATCTACAATCCACTTTTGATATTTTATTTAAGGAAAATCCCAATGAAGTGAGAACTTACAAATGAGAGATGGAAATGCTCATATATGAAACCGATGAATAAATAACCCCCACGAAGAAAATGAATGAAATTATTGATCATGGTACCACTGAAGGGATTGATCCTTCATTAGATGAAGAATAGTGTGATTTTGTGGATCCAAAAGATGTAAGTTTCATTTTTTTCTCATTATCATCTACTTTTCAATTTTAATTTAGTCAATGCTTTGTTACTCAAAATAATTATCATCTTAACTTGCAGTTAGTTAAGGGAAAATCAACTTATGTTCTATTGACATGATATAGCCCTAGTGGCACTGCTCTTGGAGCTATTGGATAATCCTGTGAATTAGGAGAAATAAATTCAAGAAAAAAGGACATAGAGGATGATTTGGAAAGGGTATTGCAATCTCCAATACCATTATTTAGAGATGATGATGAAAGTCCTCCAAATAAGACAATGAAAAAAAAGAATCAAAGAAATAAATCCATGGTTAATCACTTTTTCTATAGTGGTAAGCCTTTCTGATAATCATAAATTTTATCCTTATTAATGAAAAGGTGTTTAAACATTTTGGAATTGTATGGGATTCTTCTATTTATTCCTTAAAAGAAAATAATGATAAGATTCAAGGAACCATAGATGGTGTTACTGAATAGGAAAAAATTCATGCTATCTCAGTAGTTCTTGAAGAGGAATTGAGGTTAATGAAACCAATGTTTGTTCCCAGTAATGCACTTGGTCATGCTATTATAAGTGAGGAGGCCTCTGGTAAATCAACAATGTTTTATAGTACATCAAATGTAACAAAAACTGGCTTCCATTCTGTGCTACTTTAGGTTCATCACATGCACCAGATCATCTTGAAATAACTGAGGTTGACCACACAACTAATGCTGAAGAAGTTATTCAGTGTCAAAGGTTATCAGAGGAAGTTTGCGAATAAAACACACCAAGTGCACCCACAGGGTGAGACTAACCTGGGATCTAGAATACCATTCGATGATATGATGAACCTTGTAATGTCTTTTGAAGATAATTTATAACATGTTAATATACCAAATGATTTTGATGCTTTTAAAGTTCCTTGTATAGAATCAACTAGACATGAGTTTTCATTATTTATCCTATTAATCTTCTTATGATTAAATTTCAAAAAATGGTTTGTTGAAATATGCAGTTCCATATAAAGAAGTTGCTTCCGCAATAATTATTTATGGATGTATTGAGATTAATGTCAATCATATCGTTTCCAGGACATTGGATTAGGTGAATCTTGAGATAGAAGATCCTCATAAGATTCATTCAATGAATCTTGATCAAATTAAAGATATCATTCCCACCCAGATATATCAAACAAAAATGTTGAAACTAAAAATATTGTGGATGAGTCTTCTCAACCTATTTACCCACTGGTAGTTAATAGAGGTCCTTATAATACTTGGCCAATTAAACAATGATTTGGTGGAATCAGAACCAAATACCCTTCCAAATAACTAAAAAAATTAAAGAGTAGTAATGGGAGGATTAATGAATATAACTGAGGGAAAAAAACATAACAATCCATAAAAAACATCAAATATCCCCACCAATATGAAGGGTTAAGAGATGAGGAAGGGGTGAGAGGCATCTTGATCACTAGACGTATTAGGTTTGAAGAGGAGTTTCTTCTCCTCTAGAATCCCAAGGGGGGGAAATTTAAACCTTACCCCTTTAACATACATTGTATATCTAGTGGTTCCATTATAGGATTTGCTACAATAGTTACATGACCTCTCCCAAGGCTCAAATAATTCATCAAGACCCATCTAAAACTTATATATTTCCTATAAGCATACTCTAGAGGCACTCAAATTTTGGTAATTTTATTCATATTTCTATTTATCAAAATTAGAAATCCAATATACACAAAATTTCTAATTTCCTTATAAATATTCACACTCATATGGACTCAGGTATTTACATATTCTATCCTAATTAAAATTCTAAAAAATGATTTTTACGTCAAAGTGAGTTTATAAAATAATAATTTTTAACTTTGATTATACTTGATTCAATATCCATTGAAATATTAATCATTAAAAAAACTATAAATATAATGAATAAAAATATAAATACTATTTATGAAATTATATTAGTAGTATTTACACCTTATATAAAAATATTGGTATGTAATATGAAACATGTCACAAAAAAGGATTATATCCTAAGAAAATATTATGAATAGTAAGGTGTGAACTATAAATACCCAAGGGTGGAAAAGAGACCATAAATTATTCCTAACTAAAATTAAAATAGTAGTGGAAAATTTTAATAACATGAATCTGATTCATATAAGATATTGTATCAATTAAAATTAAAATACTTGTAATGAATGGAGATTTAGCATGAAATCCCTTACCTCAAGTACCAATTCAACTTGTACGTACTCCGCCCTCCTCAAAAATAAATTATATTAATTGTTTACTTTCTTAAGAAACATTTTTAATGTTATATTGTTTTTTTTATTTTTCTTTTAATACATTTATTTTCATGTTTGTTTATTTAATATATTTGTGGTTTTTATGTCATTCGTTTTGAAGTTATTCAGTTCATAATCATCCAAACAAATATTAAATAGTTTTAATGGGAAAAGGTATTTATAAAATAATTTATAACCTCCAATGTAATAGGGTATTTTATATTTGTCATTATAGAATTAAAATGTTCAATAATTTATGAAATAGTCCAAGAGTCAACCCTTATAATCCTATTTTCTGATATCTACAAATAAATATAACCATTTCTTTTAATTTATATTTTATGATAGATATTTTATTATTACCATATAAAAAATAAAATTATTTTATAATTATTTTATATTAATTAATTATATAATATTTTAAAAATATCAATGAAAGAAATAAGCTTACGAAAATATCATCAATTATATAGGATGTATATAACCACGATGGTGATAAAGGCTATTAAATAGTGTTTAAAAGATATGAAAACCCAATAATTATTGGATTTTTATTAAAAAATTATAATATTATTATACTAATATTTTATTGTTACTTTTAATTACCTATCTAAACTATGTAAGTGTATGGTTTAAATTAAAAGATACATTTTTGGAGAATCTCATATTTGGATATATTAATGTCCTATGGAGAAGCATTTGGTTAGAGGTAACATGTAAACTATCATCATTTATGGATTAGATGGTCCAAAATAAATATATATTGGATTAATTTAAAAAAAATAACATATTTTATAAAATTTATTTATGATAAGGAATCAAAAATTGCAAAGGAGAAATAGGCTTATGAAACCTATACCTTTCTCTTTGTGTCTTCTCCTTCATATTATGTCTTATTCCTGTGGAAAATGGACTTATTGATAGAGAACATCCTTTTGAATGTGTAAAGGGATATGTTGAGATGTTTTTTGAGTAGAATATGTTCGGTAACTGTAACTTTATATGTGTTCAAGAATGGTTTGGATATGTCCCTTTTATGGGGAAAATTTATTCCAATGCTCACAAATATTTAGCCTTTTATGGTTAGGGATGTAATATAAAAATTGGAATTATCTCGTAAATGGATAATATATGATACAGTAGTTATTTTAAAACAAATACTTGGCTCATGATAGGGTTTCAATATTTTTAATTAATTTTTCAATTAATTTTATCATTAAATGCCATTTAATGTAATTCTTAGGGTTTTTTTGCATTATGACTTTAAAAATATTTATATATATAAAAATTATTATTTAAAGAGTAGAATAATTTCATACGTCTTATTTCTATCCAAAAAATAAATTATATAATATAATAATCTAAATATTATCACTTTGAATATTTTAAAACAACCATATTTGACATTTCTTCTTCTTGAGAAAGTGCTCCATCGACACTACGAAAACATTTAAATATTTATCCTATTATTTAATGTTATAAAAATATTATTAGTTTAAAAAATATTTTATTATTTATAAATATAATAATATTAATCTATTAAAAATTTCATTTATTCCCAATTATGTCATGATAATATGTTTTTGATAATAATCATAACATTTAATACATTGCGTAAGTGATGCATGTGAATTATGATAATTAACTTATAATGTTGTTTCAAAATTAATAAATATACATCAAAATAATTTATTATTCATAATTTATATCCTTTAACATAATCATAGCCTTATTAGCTCCAAAATATTGCCTCAAAGGACCTAATGTTTACCTTTTAAATGTTGAGCAATCATTGTGTTAATTAGAAATTTATTTTATAAAATTTTTATAATATCATAATTTTAGAGAGATTATATAGGTTTCCTAAAATTTTATGTCATATTTTTATCTAGATGATATAATAGATTATACTTTATTCATAAAAACTATAACCTTTAAATATTCTGAAAACAGTCAACTAGCCCAGAAAAATCCATGAATGTCAACTTTTGATAATTTAAACATGATGATACTAAAACAATATAAAATTTTATTGAATTAAAATTCAAAATTTTATAATATATAATTCTAAATTAAACCATATAGTATTTGGACAGACAATTTATTTTGAATAGAAATAGTTCTTTTCACAAATGAAAAAAACCATGTTTCAAAAATTGAAAAATTTATTAATATAAATATAAATATAAATCGATATAATTAAACTAAATATAAAATTATAACAAATATTTTAAATTATTATTTCATTAAATATATTAAAATAAAAAATCATTTTAAGGAAACATATTCAATCATTAAATAAAAAATCATTTCTATAATAAGGTATTTTTTAAATGTATAATGATTATATAGATAATTATATAACATCCTTTGGTACATGATATAAAAATATATACATTCATAAAGTTAATATATAATTTCACAGTCATTAATATTAAAAAATTAATGTGATATATTATTAAAAATACACGGCCTGTCACATTATCCCCCCTTTAATGAATTTTTTTCCTCAGTTTTTTTGATATTTAGGAAAATAAATAATAATAAATTTAATAAATACCTTTAAAAATTAATATCACTCGTAAAAATAATTCCATTTTACTTTATAATCTCAAATTTTAATCAGATATATTTCATGAGTTAAAAAAATGATTCAAAACATTTCTAAATTATAAAAATACAACCAAATATTCAAAAAAGAGAATTTTTTTTAAAACAATGTCCTGGTCAACGACCAAGATGAAAATTCTTATTATCAAGCATGAAGATTACAAAAGTCTAAAAGTGGGAATTTTATTACAATCCTTAGTAAGGAGAGAAAGAAGGTAATCTGACAACTCATCAAACCACGTAATGGCTTGGATGGTCCCCTTATTGTCAATAGCATCTTCCACCGTATTAGCTTCATGGTAGGCATAGGTGGCAATGTATCTAATCTCCAAAAGCGAGTTTCGACAGATCCTCCAACTCACAGTAAGAGACCATGAATGGTGGAAAACCCCATTCCAAATGGCTTGAATAATGTTGGTGGAGTCGCTTTCGATCCAGATGTTTTTCCAGCCTTTATATTTGACAATTTGGATGGCATGGATGAGAGTCGGAATCTCCGCTTCAAGGAAGGAAGTGATCCCACAGCTACCATAGAAACAACCATGGCAATGACCTGATGAATCTATGAAGATAGCCCCACATCCCACAGGGTTTTTATTTCCTTTGGAAGCCCCATACACATTGATCTTGATCCATCCAGGAAGTAGGGCTTACTAGAAGAATTCAAGAAAATTCTTTGGTTGAGGAAAAATTCCTTCAATCTGTAGAGACCTCAGGATCACAAAGTCACAGATTGTGTTGTCACAATTGTATTTATAGATCGAGGAAGCATATTTAATAGAAATAAGGATTCTCTTGCGACTTGCCATGAGATTGGGCAAGTGATTATTATGAATAGTGGCCTTTCTATCATACCAAATAATGTGTAGAAGCTCCGCCATGGTAGATAGGAAGAGGTTTTTGATTTTTGGTGAGAATTTAATCTCCACACAGTGCTTTAGCTTAAAGATAATATTGTCAAAAGGAGGTCATCTGCAATCAAATATGTCAGTAATAAAATTCTACATAGAAAAGGCCTTCGAACAGGATAAAAAGAGATGGTTGATATCTTCATGGTGTTGGTGATAGAGAGGGAATTTAGAAAATAGGTGAATGCCAAAGTATTAGAGACAAGTCTCAGTAGGGATACGCTTGTGGACCAATCTCTAAATAAGAGTAAGTCTAGAAGGTTTAATCCAAGGTTTTTAAAAAAATCAACCTGGAAAAATCCGATTCAGAGTTAGATAAATAATGATTGTAAAATTTTTTTGAATCAAGAATACCATTGTGGGTTGGATCCCCAACCCGAAGGTCATCATCACTAGATAAAGGGTCGCCCTCAACCATCTGCATGATAGAGTAAGGTAGCTCTAATGTTTTGGAATTAATCACTTCCTTTAGAGTGTAGTTAATGCTATTAGGGGAGGTATTAGGAGGAAGCATGGAGATAAGCTACGTGCCAGTCCAGTTATCCAGCCAAAAACGAATGGTGGAGTCCAGGCTAACCAACCATCTAGAGTTATTCATGATGCAGACAAATGAGTTATTTAGAGAGGGCCAAAGAGAATATTGGACATATGTCATATTCTCTTTCATTAACCTCATAAGAAATTTATTTCTAAGGAATGAAAGGGAGTCAGATGTGTTACTGATCAGCCTACAAGTGAGACTTGCTTGAAGGGCCTCATTGAACAACTTCAGATATTTAATATCAAGGCCACCCTTTTCAAGAGGTGTGGAGCAGGTCTACCAAGGGATGGTAACAAGTTTCCTTTCAATGATGCTGCCAGTCTAGAATTTTTTTAATATATGTATTAATTCTATTGAGAAGACCATGCGGCCACTTCTAGATCATGAGGGAGTAAACCAATTTGGAAATAATGGTCGATTTCACAAGGTAAATACTTCTAGCCATGGACAATGATTTCCCTCTACAGGAGGTAAGTTGATTAATCACTTGATCAACCAAATTATTAAAATAAATAGCTTTTGGTCTGTCCTATGAAATGGGAACTCCAAGATAAGTAAAACGAAAGGAACCTTCTATGATGCCGATATTTTCTATAATGTGGCCTTTTCGGGAGAGGGGAATGGATTTACCAAAAAAAATATAGTATTTTTTCTAACTGATGGATTGCCCCGAATCCTCTTCTTAATGGGAGAAGTATTTTTTAAGGTTAAGGAAGTTTCGTTTATTTCCATTGAAGAAGAGAATTATGTCATCGGCATAGAGGATATGGGTCGGGGCAGTTAGATTCCGGGAAGCCAAGATGGGTTTCAGGATACCTTGAGAAACAAGGGGGGAAAGCAATCTACTTAGGTAGTCTTTCACAATAGAAAAGATAATGGCAGAAAGAATATCACCTTGAAGAACTCCTTTAGATCATTTACAATAATTCTTGGGGGTGCCATTCACCAGAATAAAAATATAGGTAGAGTTGAAGAGAGAGTGAATCCAACAAATGAAGACATAATTGAAACCAAAAGCTTGAAGAGCTTTGAGAATTAAAGTCCAGTAAATAGTATCAAAGGCCTTCCTAACATCAAGATTTATGGCAATGTTGCCTCATTAGGAGGCTTTTTTAAAGAGTTGGTGAATTCCGAAGCTAGGAAAATGCAATCGTGAATACATCTACCTTTAATGAAACCAAATTGGTTCCCAGAAATACTTTTGTTACATAGATAAGAAATCCTATTTTCCAGAAGCTTGGTAATGATTTTATTAATAGAATAAATAAGAGAAATGGTCCTAAAGAGATGAATTTTAGAGGCATTGGGCACCTTTGGAATAAGGGTGAGAAATTGAGCGTTAAGACCCCAAGGAAGGAACCCAGTCTTAAAAAATGTTTAATAAGTTTGCAAACATCTGTGTGGAAAACCTCCCAGTGATGTTCGAATAAACCATTATTGAAGCCATCAGGACCCAGGGCACTGTTATGATTTTGGATGAAGACCGTGGCTTTGATTTCATGTTCCATTGGAGGAGACAAGAGGAATAGATTATCATACTCATTGATCAAAGATGGGATGATCCCTGGAAGAATATTCTTGTTAATATGAGGACCATTGAATATATTTTCAAAATAAGTGATAGTATGGTTTCAGATGGCAGCTTCAGAGGAAAGAAAATTGTCATTATCTTTCAGAGAGGATAAAGGACGATTGATTTTCCTAATACTTTGAAGAGCATTGTAAAATTTGGTGTTCCTGTCCCCATTGGTGAGCCGTTTCATTTTGAAAACCTGTTTTATAAGGTTATAGTTGAGGGATAAAAGGGATTTGATCTTAAAAACGATATTTATTTCAGTTTAAGGGTCATTGGAATAGCGAGAGTTAGTGGAGGAGATTTGAATTTGATTAATATCATTCAATGTTTGGAGATGCCCTGATCAATCTGTTTGGAATTATCCCCACACCAAAATTTGAGATAGAGCTTAAGATGTTTAAGGTTTGTGATACAGGGGAAAACATCAGAGTGCTGACTCATAGAATTCCAACAACATTGAATGAGATGAGAGCAGTCATGATCGTTGGACCGAGCGTTACTGAATTTTAAGGGAAGAGAAGATTTGGCTTTTTAAAGTGAAAGGAAACTAGAATAGGATGATGATCATAATTATGTTTCGGTAAGGTGGTGCTAGATATAGTATCACACACATCAAGAGTCGACACATTCACAAGAGACCTATCATGTTTGCTAGAAACGACCTAGTTATAATGCCTATGGTACCTAGTGAATTTAGAACCTATGAGAATGTCTTCAACTAGATTAAAATCTTTAATTGAGGATCTGAATTCCCTAGTAGCTATGGGAGAATGGGAAGGTCCCAAATTCTTACTGGGAGAGATAATGGTATTGAAATCTCCCAAAACCATCCAGGGGGCATGCACGGAGCTTTCTAGGGAAGATAGGTCAGGCTAGAGGGTCCTACGATCCTGATATATATTTTTGGCATAGATAATGGTGAAAAATAAGTGATTTTTATCATAAGTAAAATAAAAGGTGATCATTTGGTCAGAAGAAATTCAAATTTTCATATCAGTCAAACAATTGTGAAAATGAATCCAAAGAGAATCAACCTTACTATTATTAGAACAAGAACTAAGAAATTATAACCAATAATGAAATGATTCTTAAAGGTCATAGAGAAAATAGTTTTGGGTTTGTCAAGAGATAAAATTTTAGGATTATGAGTTGCAAAAAGTCTTTTAAGAACCAAAAGGATGATAGAGTTTGCTAATCCCTGACAATTCCAAAAAAAGACATCCATTAAAAACTATTTTTGGAGCCCGAGCCCCTTTTTTCTTTTTAGATACTTTAGAGCCCTTGTTCCTCCTAGATATTCTGAGGTTTGGGGATAAGGACAAAGGAGTAGTCATAACCTATTTACTCATTGGAGAAACAGACAGGTTGTTATTTTTATTTAAAATAGTCAATTTTATTGACTTATCAAGAGGATCCATCTCAATGAAGTCAAGTTGGGGGCAGTATCCAACACTAGAGAAGCTAGTGTGTATACTGCTCCAGAATACAAACTCTACAAGTGAGAGTGTTGTAAATTCGGGTTAAAGACTTGAAGGATCAGCAAGGCAGGGTTTTGTGCAGTGAGGGTAGAAGAACTCATAGTAATTATACCATACCAGGAACTCATAGTAATTAGCTATAGGGTTTCTAGTAAGCATACCAGGAACACTGTTTGAAGAGGTAGTGGCATGAGACGCATTTACATAAGTCGGTGCCAGTGCATAGGATTGTTCTCAAGCATTACTTTCTTGAGGAAGGGTACGAGTAGTAGCATGGAAAACCACCATGGTGTCATCCTTATTGCTATCCTAGGATGACACTGGAGTAGAAACAGGAAAGACTGGCATGGGAGGATCAATATTCTTCTCCTCATGGAGGTTATGATTGGGGGCATAGGTAATCAGAACAAGCCGCTCAATTTCTTCTAAGGTACCAAGATCAATTTCTGCAAGCTCCTCAGCTTCAACTTGATCCACCCAGGTGACGCTAGAGCTCTAATCCAGGAGAGAGGTTTTTTTATACAAACATCATGTTTTTTCATCAGGGGTTCATGGATGATGGGATCCACGACCTTTCCAGTCCTCTTCCTCACCTCATTCCACCCGTATTCAGCTAGGTGAGCAACCTGGTTCCTGATAACCCAACATTTCAGCAACGAATGGCCAACTATTTTGCAGAGTTCATAGTATGGTATCATCCGTTCGTATTCGATACGAACTTTGGTGGGACATTCCTTGGCACTAAAGATGATGGAATCCGGTATTTTTATAGCCATGTTGGCCTCCACCATGACTTGGGCGTACATTCCAAACTCAGCATTAAGTTTCCTCTGATCAATCTTCAACGGTGTGTCGATACATGAAAAAATATCATTGAGTATCCACGGGTGCCAAAAATACCAATTCAAACCTTGTAGAAGCACCCAAATTTGGACTAAGGAGTTCTTGGTGTTATATGGGTTAAAAGCAAGGTCCCAATCCGAGATACGGAGAGCACCTGATTTGAGTTGGAGATTGCCAGAATTCCATACTTTCTCCAAGTCCTCTTGTGATTTCAGAAGGAGATGGAAGTAACCCTTTCCGAGGGGGACAATCTTCCAGTCAGTAAAAGCCCAGATATTAGCGATTCTAGATTTGAGCTCCGAGTTCGACCAGGGCTTGTCCCCATTCAGGTAGGAAATGTGGGCCAAGGCAGAGAACATACAGAGTAGTGACCATTGGTTAAGCGCATCTGGATCATCCTCAACTGCAAATCTACTGTCCTCAAGCTTCTTGCACCGAGTCTCACGTGTGTCTGTAGATTTTCAATGATTGAGACCTTTGAGTGCCTCGACTAAGGATACTCTTTTCAGCTTATTTACCGTGAGGATATCATCTTGTTGAACATGGGTTTTTGGTTTGAATGCGATATCACATTGAGGATCAAAGCCTCCTAGAATTATGCATGAACTATCAAATCAAATTAGTGTCAGCAGAATCATCAGATCTGGTAAACCCTAGCAAGAGCGACGACGTTGTTGAGGGGACACAACCGTTGAGAATTTTTTTCATATCATCAATTTTCATATTGTATTATGAAAACCATTCATGAAAAATTGTTTATATTATTGTGAAAAATGATATGTATTTAAATGTAATTTTAAATTTCTTTCATATTGTATTGAAATATTATTGTCCAAAATCCCTTTAATGTTTGTATGGGTAGTGTCTATTGACATGTTTAAGTTGAAATAAAGTATAGAATATTCCATTAAAAATTCACCACCACATAGAATGTTGTGAATTTCAGGAGCCAACACCATCAAGGATATACAATATTTCCCAAAACATATTCCCCTTGTCTATGCTATAAGAATGAGGATAGAACATAATGTTTTTGTGAGGATATTTTTTTTTGAAAATCCCACCCATGGATAATGCATGAGAAGCTTCCAAACACTCTTGTGTCAATCCAAAGCCTTTTCATAGCTAAAAAGACTATCAAGGATGATTCATGTTTAGGTATTCCACACACACGCATGCATAGAAGAGAACACATAGATGTTAGCATGCACATGGGAGAAGTGGTACATGTTCAAGGGTGTCAATGTATGGGGTGTCAGTAGTGGTACCCATTACTCATAAGTGGTAGGCTAAGGAAATAGAGATGATTATATGGTGGTGGATTCTGATAGTTCTGTATAATGTGTTACTTGAAAGTATTTTTCCATGAAGTATCAAGATACAAAATGGGGTAGGACACTATCTGATAAATGTTGGAGACACTAAGGAATTAAAGGATTAAACACCATAGAGAGAAACATACATTGAAATCCTCATTTAAAAGAATATATACATTCTATAACTACACCTCAGTCCATGGAAATTTTTAATTTTATAAGAGTAAAGATTTTGGGATCCTTAAATCTAAAGGATCTCACATTTCTGTGTTGTGTCCCTACCAAATTCAATTCCATATGGAAAAAATTTAGATGAGATCGTACAAGAGATTGTGTGTGGGTTAATGGAGTAATTAAAACTATAGGATAAGTAGATCTATTTATCAATAAGACTCGATACTACAGTTCTATCGACGATTCTATATAGAGATCTGAGGAATTTATGGCCGCATCATAGTGAAGGTGTCCACATTGTTACAAATGCAAAATAGATAATACTATGATATAGAATATATGACCACACCATATTAAAATAGTTATAGTATATTAGAAATTTTAACTAGAAATAGAAAGAAATTGAATTGTTGAATTAATATCTTAATGATGAATTCATTTTAAATGTTTCATGATGACCCTTATAATCATAAGGGAAACATGGAAAAATATTGGTAGAAAGTAGATTTAATCCTAACAATTGTATTGAAATAAAATTTTAGAGATGCCATCAGTTTAGTAGATATATTGATACAAAGTTAATTTTAAGTGTATAAGTTCATTTGGTTATTCCAAATATCATCTAGAAGGTGGAAGTTTGATGAGGGGGTTATTATAGGATTATTATTCTCACTAGAAGGTGAAGTTACATCTGACAAATAGAAACAAAAATTGGTGTATTTTTGCATCATATTTATGTGAATAATGAAATATTTATAAGAAAGGGTATTGAGTTCCATTTATAAGTATAGTAGTGAGAACTCAAATTTTTTCTGGTATTCAACTTAGTGGTCCATTATGACTGTTCAAAATTGTACTTATAAGATTGTTATCTTTTTGATATACTTATGCTTAGGTATTTTTCTATGCATGCTCCCCAGACAATCCCATTATATGTATACCAAATAAATTTTAATTTATCTGTTATTACACTCATCTATCAATAAGGGGAATGATATAGATAATTTTAATTATTTATCAAGGTGATAAAACTATATCCTCATTCTAGGAGGAATTGTTTTAATTATCAATATAAGTATTCACCCACCCCTTAGCGCATTGTCATCTATTATGATCTAACTAGTGGTATGAAATGGGTGTTATTCATTTTAAATATCAGAATTATGGAAATGGTTTAAAACTATAAATGAAACCCACCTTCAAAGGAAATAATTTTCAGTTGTGTAAAATCATTATGTGAAAATATTTCATATCCTTAGGCTTGTATGCTTACACATGAACCATTTATGGAATCACTAATAATATTTAAATAAAAAAAAATTTGGATAGAGGTTGTCAAGAATTGGATGATGAATCCAAGTACAAAATTTATTGGTAAGGGCTACTTATAATCCCATTTTTACAAATGTAATGACCATTAAAACCTATCATGATACATGGGAAATGATTTTAAAATTTTATTACGAAAATCCAAAGAATTGTTAATAAAAGCTATATGTTATATTGAATAAATATGAATATTTTAGAATTAATTCAAATTATAAGGTTAATAGATTTTTCATTTATAATTGTTTTCATACTGAAGATATGAAAGGCCTAAGTGAAGACCTCACAGATGAGAAGATCGTGAAGAAGATTTTGAGTTTTCTCCCTCATCATTTCAATGTAAAAGTGTCATATCTTAAAGATTAAGATCAAAAATATAATTAACTATATAGTTCATATAGTACTTTTATGTCTTCTGATATGAGATAAAAATTCATTCAGATAAGAATATATTGATAAACTTCAGAAGTGTAAATTAATTCCATGAAGAAGCACTCAATCAAGAGGAATCTTGAACTTGATCATGTTGATGAGTTTATGTCATTCATGTCCTCTAATATGTATGTATGAATATGGATGCTTAAGGATAAGCTTATCCTTTCTAGTTTAAAATACTGAACGATAAGAAATATTAAAACTAAATCTTCTAAAAACCATCTATATGATGATGATGAAGACAAACAACCCAATAAGATGAAAAAAAGGTTCTAAAAATTATCAATGGAGGTCCATCAAATGGAATTTTTTCTCACAAAGAATATGGTTTACGAGAAAGTGAATTATGATAACATAAAAATTGTGAGGGAATAGGTGTGTTAGAGGCTGTTAAAATTAATCCAACAAATAGTGAAATTGATTATGTGAATGCATTATTTTTTGGAATTTTTGACATATATGTGTACCATGAGGATACCCATGAAAGACATAATATTTAGAGATAAAGGACTAAGAGGGACAATGTAGTGGTGAATGGTTCCAAGATTTTTATGTAGGAATAAGAATAGGAAAATATAGAATTGAAGTATTAGATTTAAAAAATAAAA
This sequence comes from Viscum album, assembly GCA_963277665.1. Classification (NCBI taxonomy): domain Eukaryota; kingdom Viridiplantae; phylum Streptophyta; class Magnoliopsida; order Santalales; family Viscaceae; genus Viscum; species Viscum album. The sequence continues at coordinate 122,703 of CAUJRU010001506.1, read as the reverse complement.
TAAGTCATTTTAGGATACATAAGAAAGGAGGTATAAATGAATCTTAATGTTGATGAAAACAACCACATAATTAGTGGTTTGGATAATACTATCAATTATTGAGTGAAGATAATTCAGAATCTAGAAGACAAGGTTATGAATTTTCATTAGAGCTATAGAGATCTTGAATGATGATTGACACTTAGAATAATGATATTACATAGAAAGGAATCATCATAAAGTCACAAAAAAGGAATTTTTCATGATTACTGCATACATATTCCTCAAGGTTAGTGGTATAAATATAATAGAAAATATATGATAAAGTGTTTTGAAGAATGAAATAAATCGATGGTTTAATAGAACATGCACCGACTCCCTATAAGTTGTTAGAACTTCCCAATAATATAAAATTAATCCAATCATGTGGAAAAAGAGTAATATAATGCATAAAGAGTAATATTTTTTTGGTTGTTTAATGTTGGGACATAATTACTATGTGTTCTATATTATAAGGTGGATTTTTCAAGAGGAATACTAATATAAATAGGCAAGTATAATTTCTAATAATTATTTTACTTTTGAAGGGTATATTTTGTGTGAATAATTTGGGAAAAAATAAATTATTTTTTCATCAATATTGAAACAAATGTCATCTAGAATTACACGATGCCAAAGAAAGAAAAATATGAAACCTTTATCTAAAAGTATAGAGACACCAAATTGTTTTTTAGTTTAATAGGAATAATAATAGTTCCTAGAGAAAAATATTGAGGAGGAACATTCACTGAAAATACGGTTATGTAAGGCATATCAAAGAACGATATTTTTCTAGGATTTTATCAAGGGATACATACAATTAATGTACTTGGATATTTGAAAACATATGCACATAACATATAACCATAACTAATGGAATTATTATGAATTTCAAGCATAATAAAGATAGTTTCATTTGTTTCCATAATGATTAGGGTCTTATGATTATTTTTTATAGAAAGAACAAGAATATAGGTTAAGCTCTCAGTCACACTGATAGTCATATTTTTGATTAGATAAGTCATGATATTCTCAGTGTCATCAAACTGTGTGACCAAAAACTTCCACTGGAGTTAAATGATTTATTACTGTCTAAATAAATGTATTATTACCTTGTTCAACAACGAATAATAGACAATAAAAAATAATAATTTCTCTAATAGAAACATTTCGATATTTTTTCCAATATGGATAAGAACATGCTATAGATTCAGAATCTTGTCTATTTTATCAAAACAACTCTAGAGAGATTTGTAAATAGTAATGGGTCACATGATATTTTCCATCTCATGCATGTTCACACTCAAATATGTGATTCATTTAACAATGGGAATATTATCTAAAAGATTTACAATCCAAAAAAGATTAAGGAATCAAGGTCCTTTATCTTACGAATCTGGATCTTTTTTGGGTGAATCTCACACCAAGCGATAGACAGAAAATGTTATTTTGTGCTATTTATTGATGACTTCATAAAAATGTTATGGATTATGCCTATCACACAAAAGATTGATGTGTACAGATGTATCACTCAATATCATAGGGGTGTTAAAAAGACTTCTATTGTGAAAAATAACAAATTAGGACCTAATAATGGGACTGAATTTAAAAATAATCATGTAAAATAATTTCCGGAGAAAATAGAATTCAAAATTAACTTTTAGCCATTAGAACACACACGTAAAATGGGGTAGTGAAAAGAATAATTTGTATAACCCACAAATTTTCCCAAACAAAAATAATTTACAAGTGTCTTCTAGAATGATATTTTAATTAAGCTATTATTGTAGTGGTGTACATCATTAATAGTAAATTGTTATGTGAAAATGAATGTAGAACTGCAATTGAAATTTGTACGGGAAAAAACCCACACTAAAGTCCTTACATGATTTTTGAAGTTAATATTTGTTTCCCAAAAAGTAGAAGAGATTAAAATTTTATGATTGGTGATATGAAGGAATATTTACTATAGAGACATGAAAGAGTAAATATTATAGGTTTTACAAAAGGGGGCCCAAAAATATGATCGATACAAATGATTTTGTGGTTGTTAAAATTGAGAAAATGACCATTAAACATCAGATACAATTTTAGGAAAACCAACTAATTTAGGAATATGAAACTAATGAATAATAATATGGTTTAATAGGAGTTATAATGAATATTTAATCCTTTTATTAATACTCAAATTGTGTAAAAAGTATAGAAATTACAATAAGTTCATGAAGAGAAATATGCATGGTTGAAGTAAAAAAATAAATCATTATTGGAGTCTGGATATCCATCATCCAAACAATAAGAATGAAGGATATATGGTAGATTATTTTATTATTATTTTTATAACAAAAATCAATTAATAAAACTATAAATTATATGATTTGGGTTATGGATATGAATGGAGAGCTTAAAAAGTGGAGAAAAATGATAAAAGGGATGTTTTTACAATTAAATGGGACAAGAATGTGTTTGTAACTAAGTTAGTGTTATGAAATAAACACAATGAATCTTTAAAAGTGATTCAAAGAAAAGAAAAAATATACTCCAAAGTTGGAGAAGTTGATGTTGATGAGATGTTTTCACCCATATCGTGGTATGAAACTATTCTGTTATTATTAGCCTATTAAATTCATATGAGATATAAAACATATAAAATAGATGTTAGATATACCTTATTAAATTATGTCCTTTAATTGGAAATATAAATTGAGAAAACATATAGTTTTCTCGTTAATTAAAATGAAGAAAAATTGTATCGACAAAAGATGGTTTTCTATAGCCTTAAGAAATCACCAAGAGTATTGTATTATTGATTTGATCAATGTCTAAAGAAGATCAATTTTCATAGAGGAAGGGTATATCATAAACTATATATCATGAAATATAAGTTTAATTGATATATGGTTATTATACATGATGAAAACATATTTTTTGAGGGTCTCATAATAGCTACTGCAAGTAGTTTTCAGAATCCATGAGGTTATTCAATATATTTTTAATTTTTGAAATGTAATTTTTCCTTGTCGTAATGGTAGTTGAATGATTTTATATGATATTTATATGAAAACTAAACTTTTTCATGGAGTAATTTAGAATATATGAGGAATTTGAGTCCCTTAGAAAATACTTTGGATAAAAGTTAAAAATTATCAAAAGATAACCATGGAAACTAGGTCCATGTAAATTCATGTTGATAAGTCATTGGAATCTTATTCTACTTGACTACTACTCTCCTAAATATTTTACTTTCAAATTTTCAATCCAATCATTTTTAAAAGTTATCCAAGGGAAAGGTATATAAACGATATCAAAATAATACTTTGATATATCTAACATATGAAGAAATATGGAATGTTTTATCATAATGAGTCACAAAACAATCATTAGGATTCACTGATATGAAAAGGGATAGTTTGGTAGATTGATGATAATAAATTCTAGGTGTTGTTTTTTATATTGGGTGCTCACATATATCATGGAAAGGAAGGAATCATGATTTCATATATTTGAGAGCCATAGAGGATGAATACATTGTTACCACTAAAGTATGTACCCAATCCATATGGATGAAAAAAATATTATTGATGTGAGATTTTAAGTGACTTCACATATTCAAATAATCTATGATAATTCAAGTGAAATCAGTCAAGGAAAAAATCATATTCATTGTACATGAAAAAATCACATTGAAATCAAATATCAGTTCATATAAGATAAGTTAGATAATGTAATTTTCGTATTGGATTACATGTCAAAACAAGATCAAGAAGATGATATCTTGAAAAAGACACTCACCAATTTGGTGTTTGAAAAACATTATTTGGATCTTGGAATCAAATCATATCCAACTTATTATTTGATTCTAACATGGAAAACCAACTCCCCATAGTTTCTTTATTGATAATGGTATGTTTTTTCACCTTCCTTTATTGGTTTTCTAAACTAATTTCAATGAATTTTTAGAGAATTTATCACATTGGGTACATTTATGAATCATTTAAAAGATCAAAGTGTGTTTTACTGATATAGAAAAGTAGTGTATAGGGGTAAATTATGTCAATGGAAAATTAGGGGGATAGATTTGATTATTTAAAGGATTAAAATGGGTTTATTGGGATTCAATGGTGGGATTGATTTTTTACTGAATCCTTTTTTCACATACCAATAATGGGTAACATGGGATTATAAGTAATGATTATCTACTCATTGATATATATATATATATTATAGATTTTTCAGTGGATGAATCCAGTTGAGAACTAGGGGGATTTTTAAAAATTAAAAGGGGGTAATTATTGATCTAAATACCATTTATGTATGTATGGGATGTCTTTATTGTCAAGGTGAATGTGGGAAATATAGATCCTATTACACAACTAATGTAACACACAATAGAATGTGTAGAATTTAGGGGACTATTTAGTGAAGGATATTTAATATTTTCCAATCCATTTTCACCAGGGATATGCCTCAAATAGGAGGCTGAATCACAATTTTGTTTGAGACTATGCTAAAAAATGTACAATCCCTGTCAATAAGAATGCATATGAGTCCTCCAGATAAAATGTTGGAAAAGATTAGGCTACACATATCTTATAATATGGGTAGGGATAGTTCATCTATAGGTAGAGCACACACATGTGTTGTTATAGGATTCATATTCTCACTAAATGTTGACATTGGATGTCTTAATGAGAAAAACCATCATTGTTTTATGTTTTCATCATCTTCATGAAAATAAAGAAAGATTAAAAAAATGGATTTGTGCATTCCTTAAGGAATGTGGTCATTGAGTTCAAAAATTTTCAGGGCACTGATCTAGGTGGGTATATAAAACAACTCCATAATTTACTTATACAACAACAATATTTTAGTGATTTTGGAACATAAGTGCACTAATGTAGATACACCTTGGACTAGACCAGTACTTGTGAACTTAGTAAAATTCATGGTGTTGTTTTTTTGCATTCATATATCATTGAGTTGAAAGGTACAGAGAAATAAAAAGGTTCTTATATTTGAGATAACATGATTCTCATTCAATAATGAATACTTTTAAACATCAATACCCAAATTCATCCCATGATGTTATCATATATATGGGTCTTACAAATATCATTACAGTTATTATATATATAAGACATTGAAAATAATATGAGTTTAATTATTAAAAACTAGTTTGGATCAAAAAATAAGTAAAAATAACTCTAATTCAGAAAATAATTTATATATAAGTTTCCTAATGATCATACTCCTTATCATCTATAGAAGACTTCAAAACATTGATATTTGTGACAATATGAAAAATCAACATTCCTTTATAGTAACTCCGAAACTGTGTAATATCGTAAAGTTATATATTTTAAATAGGACTAATATCTTTAAATGACCCATCATAATATCAATAAATATGATGATAATTTGATATTTTATTAGGTAACATATAAGTGAGTTAAAATTTTGAAAATAGGGTAGGATCAAATGAACTAAATTTTATAATAATGATTATAACTGAATCATTTGAAATAAATAGGATAGTCATGCATGATTTCCTCTTTTCTATATTGATAAAATATCTTTAACTTGTTGAAATTAAATATTAAAAACATGAAATGAATTATAAAATACCAAATCCTAACATAAATTTTTATCTCTTAACCTTATTCAACACAAATGTAACTAGAAATATATAATATATTGCTTGTTATTCAGATTCTGTTCTCCATTTTTCAAGAAGAAAATTGAAACCAAAACTATTCGTAAAAACCATTCAAAAATAAATAATAAGAAGCTATCTCATGAAGAGTGATACTATAACATTAAAAACCATTAATGTAAACAATATTATCTCTAAACAATCCTATGTTTCAGTAACAATTTCACGATATACAATCCCAAAATGCAAATATACTCTAAATCTTTAATGCAAATATCCTTATTAAAAGAAAAAAATGGAAAAGGAATTTTTTTTATCACATTTCCTCTAAATAATTATATTAACCATTATCTAAAAATTAATGAACCAAAATAATAATTAAAATAATCCTTACTAATTTCTGAAAAAATGAAATATTAATATTTTCCTAAAAATATTCTTCAAATACTATTATATATGCTTCCAAAAAATAACTCAAACATTATCCCTCAAATTATATCAAATTATTAGAGAACAAATCATATATTATCCATTAATTTATTATATAAACCTTAATCGTATACTATCACTAAAGTAAACCTATTATAATATAACTATTATTTTCATATCATCAAATCAATGTAAAATCCCCATGGTTATTAATACATACTAAAATTTAATAACCTTTTACCCAAACAATCATAATTACCTCAATATGAAATCATTCTCCAACCCTTGAGTTTATATATACTTCTATATTGTATTATAACTAAAAACCCTATAAACATATCCTAAAATATCATTAATCACCTTAAAATCCAACAACATAAATCCTAGAAATGGTATCGGCACCATTGAATTTATGATTAACAAGTAACTTATTAATCCATGATAGTATTGATAACTCTTTAATTATGCTCAATAGATAAAATGTTATCCTATAAAGTTATATTAACATTTATTTGACATTAGTTGTATTATCATGAACATATCCATCCATAATTATATAATTTATTAAAAATATTACATCACTTACATACCCAATACCTTTTAGTTAATATTTTTATTTAATTTGGAAAAACCCTATCATAAAACAACTCATACAAGAAAGAATATTTTCCCCACAAAAAATCATCATGAAATACACTTTCTTAATTCAAGGATAAATAATTAAATCCTAAACATTGAAATATTTTGCAATAACTCCCAGATAATTATATCCACATGATAAATTTCTAGACAAATAATAAATAATACTTAATTTTAATTATGTTGGAAATGAAAAAAAATTATAAGCTCAAATTCTGAGTAAGGGTAAACATAAGCAATAAAACTCAATGAACATAATGGAGAATAAGTGAAAAATGTGGGTTTGAGAGGATAATCAAGGTATATGAACATGAAATAATGAAATCACACTCAATTTAAATTGGTCATAAAACCTGAATCATGTTATAAATATTTGACAGAACATATGACATGAGTAATAGGAGTATAAAAAATTAGCCAGTAATAAATTTTGATGAATATGTATCATGGTGAAATTGTATAAGATATATATGTGGAATAATATTATGGAACAGAAATAAGAGTATGAAATCATTTAATTTTATAGTATCACTTCTAATACCACCATCACATATGGAATAGAGTCCCATGGTTGATTTGGTTCACTTACCATTCCCATTAAACTATAAAAGAGTGGGTTCTCTAAAAAATAATATTAATATCATTAAATGAGATTTAAACCTTTACCTAGAGAATTGAAAGTATTAATAGTTCAATTATAACAAATATAATATAGAAAAACAATATATATGTGTGTCACATGGATATGAAATCATTCAAAATTCCATTATAGCATAATTTATGCACATGGTGGAATTGAGTTTCCTGAAATCTTCCATAAAATAAGATCTTAATACATCAATAGAATGAAAGTGGATGGTTTAATTATAGATTATTAATAGTGAATAACAATAAAAAATAAATATTTGGCTTTTATAAAAACCCTTTTATAAGAAAATTTGATTTTGTTGGAAAGTAAGAAGAAATATCCTTGAAATTTTTGATAACTTTTATTGTAAAAAACATAATTAATAAGAAAAGGTTAATAATAATTACTTTACAAAAACGTGAAATTTTATTAATATATATTTGTTGATAAAACAACTTAAAATGGAGAGAAAATGAAATCACATAGAAACAATTCAAAAACCAATATTTATTTCACACTTTTTTAAATAAAGTTATAGTTAATTGAGAATGACTCCTGTGGAAAATGTTAAAAAAAGATTGCATTCAAATTTTTTAAATAAATTAAAATAAATTAAAAAATAACCTGATTAAATCCAAGATGTATAGAGACTAATATTAATAGAACAATATATGAAATATGTACTTGGAGGAGAAACATTATCAACAAAAAATTGGAGATAAAGTCAGTTCAACATATAACAATTAATTCCATTGATATATAAAACAGAGGGAAGTGAAATGGTATGTAGACATGTGAGTACCATAAAATAACTGATGGAGAAGGAACTATGTAGTGTTTTATTTTTAAAAAAATCATAACTGAAATATAGCATAAATAACATTTTATTTAATGTAATTTTAGAAAATAAACCATTGTGGAATTGGTAAAATTTTAATCAATATGCCATGGAGTATAATACATAAAAAATAGTATTAAAATTTCTGAATAAAAATTATATTATGATAAAATATATCATATAAATAGTATATACAACATTTAGATGAAATTTTTTATATAAGATAAAACATGTCCAGAATATGGTAATTTGAGATGAGAATCCCTTATGAACAAGTAAGGTTAGAATTATAAATCCTTAATGGAGGAAATTATACCATTAATTCATTAGATATGAATATAACACATGAATTTAATCATATTATAACTTTAACTTGATTCATATAAGATAAATATGACATTGGAAGAGAATTATTTAAAATAATGGAGACTTGAAAGGAAATCACATACCTCGAGTCTTGAAACACCTTGTGTGTCCACTAATCACCTTAAAAATAAAATTATATTTATTATTTATATTATTCATAAAATTTTCTTCTTCACTTAGTTATTATTATTATATAATTCATTTTCATGTTTAATTTATTTATTATTCTTTATTGTCTCTAATAGTTATTTTTGGGGAATTAAGTTCAAAATATCTTAAATAAATTCATAAAATATTTAATGGTAAAAGATCCTTATAAAAAAGTTTTATAGGATTAAGAAGTGTCATATTATTCTATACATATAATTTATGAATCAAATTATTTCAATTGGATATGAAATAATTACCATTCATAGCATCATCTGACCAAACATATATCATTATAAAATTCAAAAAATAACTTTAATCGTGCTAAAGTGGGAACTCATACAAACTTATTGATGAGAAAATAAAACAATCCAAAAAAATTTAAAATTAAAAATTAAAATTTTCAAACTGATCATAGTTTTTTCACTACTATATATAGATATTTCCTCCAACACTAACACTACCAACAAAGCCTCATTGGGAGAAACAATCATCAAATAAACTAGAAGCACCAAGGCCAACCCACCATAACAATTAGAGAGGAGCGAAAATAGGAACAAGAAATCATAAAAATAAATTTCATGTATTTTCATATTATTAAAAACTTAAATTATAATTAAAATATTTATTTAAATTTTCTTTTAATTACTACTAATGTTGTTGAAAATATGAATATAAATTAATAAAATAAAATACAATGTTTTTGGATAAACTTGTATTTTTATTCTGTGAAATATTATATAAAAGAGTTGGGTGATATGTAATTGGAATTGTGTCATCATTTATGGATATATAAAATGAAAATAACATGATAATGTGTTCCTTTACTAAAGATAATAAAAAATTTAATAGAGTTTAAATATGTGGAATCATAAATGAGAAAGGAGAAAGAGGGTTGAAATACCTAACCTTCCTATCTGAATCGCCTCCGTTGGATTGAGTATTAATCAATCAGAGAAAGGAGTATTTCAACAAATATGTAACATTGTGATATTTTATTTAAAAAAACACTATGTTTTGTTGTGTGTTCCATATACAACACCATGATTAAAAGAACAATGATATACTATAGAATGAATATTATTTTAATATTTCTATTAATACCTAGTTGTTGGATTTGTGGGTATAAATTAGATTAATTAAATTATTAAATATTAGTAGAAAAGTCTTCCATAATTAAAATTTATTGAATTAGGGCTAGAAAATTAAAATAATATTTTAAATAAATTCATATTAGATAAGAGAGAGATTTATTAGAAAATTCATTTAGGTGAAGAATGTATTTTTATTAATGTAAATTAACAAATTCACTATACATTAATGATTTTAATTAAATTAATTTATAATATATTCATGAAAATAAATATATATTCATGAAATGGTGGTTACTAGATAAATAATCAATATAAATTCATTTTATAGTTCAAAATTATATTTTCTTACAAAATGGGTTTTATTTTATTTTTATATGGACATTATAATTAATTTATACCACATTTAGTTATTATATTTTATATTTTATATTTTTTTGAAATCATAATGTCATAATTATTTTAGTGTGATGTTTTTTGATTTTTCCAAAATGATTTATTTCTGAGTGAAAAGTGAAAAATAATGATTTTTGAAAATAATTGTTTTTTTTTCATTTTCTGTACGTATATCAAAGTTAATTTTTTATACAAATTAAAATATATTATAGAAAAATGTATTAAATATTTTTAAATTTTTTTTTAATTTAATTAATGAGGTCAATTTAATTTTTTGTTGTTATGAATAGTAACTATTTTCATTTTTTTCACCACTATAAAGGGTAAAATAGGTTAAATCTGGTTTAAAATATGTGATACAGTCAAAAATATCATCATAATTATTATTTAATGAGAATATTTTGAAACTAATCCCCTTTAAATTAAAAATAAGGCAATTATACACCACATTTATCTGATTATATCTTTTATATTATTTTAAGTAATGAATAATTAGAAAAGTATATTTATTTATTTTAATAATTATAAAATGTTTTCAAAGGGATATAAATTAGATATCAAGGCTTATACATTTTTAATATTAATATTAATAAATTATATATATCACAGTAATGTTTTTATAGTTAGTTATATCATAATTACCTAAAATGTTTAAGCAACACCAATTGAACACTCATGCAAGATGTAAAAAACCAATTGAATGATTTCAAAAACATTAAAGGTGAAATTTTTTTAATGAGTTATCAAATTATGCACATTTATTTGATAATTATTTTGTATTTGTGGTGTTTAATGTTTTTTATCCAAATTCCATTGTTATCATGATTCCATTAAATTCACGATATGTGAATTGTCATGAAAATGGATTTAAATGACAAAGAACTATAAATTATTTAAATAATAAAAAAAATCAGAAAAAATATATTAAATCACATTAATGGGTTAAATTTTATCCTATATTTATTTATTCATATATAAACTACTTGTAATATTTTTTAAATTACATTCATCACCATGAAATGTTGAAAAATTGTGAAAATGAATTTCATTTTTGTTTATAAAAGAGAATCTCATTATTGTTTAAAAAAACATATGGTTAGTATTGATTTAGAAATATGAAAAAATATGCCACTTAACTCCCATTACCATGTCCTCAAGCCTCTAGTGTGACCATAATCATATCCTTCAAATTCATAAACCTCAATAGAAAAGGGCATATTAAAAGAGGGTATATAATTCTTAACTAATTTCTTTTATGTATATTTATTATTATACATCCTTCAAAACTATCCTAACCATTTATATATAATAATATTTTTCTCCAATATACTAAAATATAAGTATATTTATTTTTTAAACCCTTTTAATATCCTTTTATTTCAAATGATAAATTAATGCATCACTCGTGTGTACGTGTAGACTACAGTCTCTATGAAGCGATGCATTTCATTTTAATTATCACCTTAAATGGTTGGTTAAAATGACAGATCAAATAAAAATAATCAAATATATGATATTTTTTACATAAAAATTATTTTATAAATATAATCTATTACGTAAAATCGTACCCTTCCATCCATTAGAAAATGATAATGATGCTCATGCATATGTGTTTACTACCATATTCATGTAGATATGTGAATTGTTTTATATTACCACCTCTCATGGATAGTCATAATGGTGAGAATAATGAATAAATATGACACATATAAATTATTTATTATTAGTTAAAAGTAAGGAATTATTTCATTTTTTATCATATCTACTCTATAGAAAAATGTAAACGACACTTGTGTCTGCGTGCAGACTACCACCTCCATGATAAGGAATATTTTATTTTTTTCATATCCCAAATTACTAGATGGTTATAAAATTGATATCAATGTATAAAATTGATCATTATTTCATTACATATATTCTTGATGTGATTTAGAATTTACCCCTCTAACCATGTTCAACATAGAGAATTTATTACTGGATTATGAATTGAATATCTACAAAACATCTGATGTAAACATAAACAATTTAGTTGATAAATAAGTATTGGTAATAAATAAAATACAAGGAATATATATTGTGGAATGAAATTGAAATTTTTTAATAATTAAGTATAAAACTAATATAATTTTATTATTTTGGATTTGAAGTATGTATGAAGCATGACGAGACATAAGGTAGGATAATGTTTATTTAAAACATTGTTTTTATGTATTCCATTTAAACATTTCCCCTTGATATCAATTTAAGAAAATATGTTCTTATAATTTTTTTGTTTATAAATAAAATAATATTAAATATCATTTTAAATTAATAATTAATTTATTTTAAAGGGTTTAAAAAGGAAATTTTTAATATTCACAATAGAGGTCATTTGGATTTTTTTACTACAGTGGAAGATAATGTTTTTTAAAGTATATGGCCTGACCTAATTTCAAACCCATAAAAATATTACTCATATTATTATTCCATTATATGTTTTCATTGTTTTCCAAATTAATTCCAATGTCAAATTATTTTTTTGTATTTTTATTTTTAAAAATTATTTAAATTAATGGGACATTTCTTTGAATGTTTATTTTAACATGAAATATATTTTTTATTATGGGTTCAAATTAATACATGAAGTGTTTAATGATGAAAAATTGAATGATCATAATTTTTAAATCCATGATATAGTATTTGGTAAATATAGATAATGATGAGTGAGCAATATAGAGCCCTCCAATATATCGGGTAGTGATTATTCTTAAAAGGTGTAAAATGAGGTAGACTACTAGTTCCTTTAATCATAAAAAATTAATTGGGACAAAGTTATATTAGAAATGGGATAAACATGGGCGAACATAGGTTGATAATAGTTTCTACAGGATACCTATTTATGCTTCCAAAATTTGTTTTAAAAAATTATTTTTATTTCATGTGGTAAGGAATATAAATGATTTTTTAACGGTGAAAAGTTTATTTTTGAAAGAAAGTTTTCCTATTTCTCAAGATGAATTTATAGGTTTTCTATGACTTATAATAAGAATAAATGGATTTGTTTTATAAATGGTTGATTTTAATAAGTTGATTTGATTTGTTTATGTTTTTAGTGGTTTAATCTGTCAAACGTTAAATAAATTGATGGGCTCATTGTTTTTAAATTGGCTGGCAGGTTTCCATTATCTTTACAACCCTTAATGAGATATTTTTCATCTTCCCATGTTTTAATTTTTTTCAATGGTCCTAAGGATCTATATTAAATATTATGAATAATATATATGAATAAATTAAATTGGAATTCAATAAATAAATTGTTTCATGATCAAAAGATCATTATGACAAAAGAATATTTTATTTGGGAAAAAACGACATTGTGTTTCTGTGTTCCCTATGGAATGTAATGGTTATCCTAATTATAGAAATGTATAAATATAAAAGAAAATTGGAATGTAAGAAAATTTAGTCCTTCAATTTGAAATCACAACTACTGTTTGATTAAATTACATGGAATTATATATTATACCACTGCTAGAGTTTAGAAAACATTAGAGATTAAAATTTTATAAGTTGATGATAAATTAAGAGTTATGGATGTCATAAAGGTTTAAAGAGTCTACGGATTATTATAATATTTGGATTGATATAACCATCTGATTTTTTATTTGATAATATTTTAAGGAGATTAATGAAATTTTTTGGTAATTAATTTTTAGACTATATGAAAAACTTATGTTTACCATATATTTTATTCAAAATTTTTTTTTAAGAGGAATCATATTATATTTTGTGAACATAAGATTTAATTTATTGATTTCTATTTTAGTTAATATGATATATTTTTAAGGTAATTATGGTCAATTAGAAAGAAGAATTATTACATTTCTTTGGGTATATGTTTTATCTTATATAAAACCATGAAATTGAAAATTTATTTTTTGAATAAGTAATTAATGTAATTCTTGAATAATTTTACAATATATGGAAAACCATATTATTATGGTAAATAGAAATTTTTTTAGAAGGGGGATTATTTTAGAGATAAATATTAAAATATAATTTTGAACCAAATATGATTTAATTATGGTTCTATGGTGATTTATGTTATTTATAGAAACGTTTATCTTATCATAGATAGTATAATATTAGGGAATACTTTTTTGGGTATATGAATTTTTGAAGGATAAATGGCATTTAGATATAAATATTAAATTGAAATGACCAAAGAAAAAAAATGAGGGATTAAATTCCTCTTATGAAGTGGAATGAAATTAAGTAGTTATTTATATTTTTGACATTCTAGCATGAAGTCAAAAAAATTTATCGGTTCATATGATATAAGTAACATTGAACTACAGAGGATCTCTTTTAAGAAAACATCTAAAAGTATGTGTCTAATAGAGGTACATGAATTTAAGAAATATTTGTTCCATATACTTTGAATATAAATTAAATTTCCTGATAATATATATATGTATATTTTATTTTATGATAAATTCATGTTGAGAAAATAAAAATAAAACCAAGAGGATAAAATTTATTCAGGGGGGTGGATGTAACACCCCATGATTTTCTTTTAAAAATAACTTTATGTATAAATGTGTGCACCACTGGTAGCACTGGGATTAAACGAACCATGATATACTATATAAATATTATTATTTAACAATTTCTATTATAACATAACCATTGGATTTGTGTCTATTATTTCAAGTAATCAAATTATGAAATATATGTATTAATATTTTCCTTCATAAAAATTTATATGCTAATTCGAATGAAAAATAAAATCAATTTTAAATAAAATAATATAATATTTCAGAATATGTTTTTTTAGAAAACTGATTTATGTGAGAAACGTATTTATATCAAAGTTAATCAATTTAATAAATATATATAAATTATTTTAAGTAAATTTATATGTCATATATTAAATAAAATAATTTAACATTTCTTAATGTTGGTTACTAAATATGAAATGAGTCTAACTTTATTTTATACATTAAAAATTCATTATCTTTATAAATGGGTTTCTTTGCATTTTTTTTTGTGGATATTATAATTAATTTTATCCATATTGAGAAATTATATTCTAAAAAATTGAAATAATTATTGAAATTATCATGTCAAAATTTTAATAGTGTAATGTTTTTCAGAAAATATTTATGTTTGATTGAATAATGAAAAATGCCACCTTTTTAACTAGTATTTATTTTATTTAAATCATTTAATTTAAAATACATATTCCTTTTGTATTTTTATAAAATTAACATAAGATCCATAATGTTAATCATAATCAAATAAATTTCATAGGAATCAATATTGTATTAAATTTTGATATAAGACCATTTTTATATTTAAAAAAACATTTTTTTAAAAACTATATTTGATATGTTTCATGCACTTATATTGTAACACCCCATGTTTCCACGGTACATTCCCCTTTGAATAATAGAATAGCTTGAGTTGTACGCAACTTCAAGTTCTAACACACCACAACCAATCAAACTAGTCGTTATGAATAGTAATACCCACTTTTTGAAATTTTATAAATTTATTTTTCAAAATTGACTTCATTTTCTGGATTTATAATATCTAAATTAGGTTATGCTGAATTTTTATTATTTTTCTGATAAATTTCATATTTTGATGAATAGTGAAAAATAATAAATTTTAATTAAAAACAACAAATTTAATCGAAATAATTTATAGTGTTAAATTATACATTTTAATATTTTTTAAGTATCATTAGATTGTATTTTTATCATTTAATATAATTCAGGTCGTTGGATTTGATTTCACATTTAAACTGGACATAAGCAAGTATCAATCTTTTGATAGTTATTATTTCATAAAAACACGCTTTTTGGTTTGACAACGGGACTTAATTTAAATATATTTCTTAGAATTTGGAAAAATGGATTCCATATTTGTAATTTGGATGTCTAAATTGTATAAATAGGTAACTTTTATATTTAGAAATTATGAATAATAACTTTTGTATATATTTTATTTTCCATGGTTAAAGGGGTAAATCAGGTAAATAAGGGTAAAAAATAATATTATAATAATATTAAATTACTATGAAACATGTACTAACCCTATTTAATGATATATTTCTGACTATGGGCATTATTGGGTTGATTTTGGGACCCCATGGATCCATTTGAGAGTGATAATGACACTTTATGTTAATTAATTAAAGTAATGACAAAAATGCCATAAACATGTAACTTTTATTAAAATAATTTTTACATGGGGTTATATAAGTTATCTTTTCAAAAATTAGTTTTAAAGATAAAAATATTTCCTACATCATGGTATTTGTTTTAAAAAATTTAGACATCAAATAAATAAAATTATTTTTGACACAATAATGATGTAGTGTTTACCTCAATAACAAATGATTTAAATTAATAAGATTATAAAAATTAAAACAATATCCAAAACCTGTCCAATTATTATTGGATGATTTTATTTCGATTAGGAGTCATCTTATCTTATACTCTAATTATTTTTGAACCTTTATAAACAGAATATCATTATATAAAAAAAAATATTTTCAAACTTTCCTAAAGAGCCCCTCCACACCCTTATAAAAAGCCCCCAATTCCAACTCCATTCTCACACCTCTCAAGCCCCATGGATCATGAAAACTCTACCCAATTAATATCACAACATCCCTATATTCGTCTTATAAGACTTACCTTAAGTCTAAGGCACTTCAAGGACGCCTTTTGGTTCAAACCAAAGGGAGTTACCCGATTTAAAGGTAACATCTCCTCTAATGTTTGTTCCTTTTATTTTACTTCTCCAACCCCCTAAACTCCCTTTATTACTATGTTTTATAACAATAAATAGTATCCTCAATATATTTGGTTGCTTTTATTACAATTATTTTAACTACACATACACACACCTCCATCTAATTGGTATAGAACATAATGTTTCCATATATGACATACTACTGCCTCACGAAACGATGATTGTTCAATCTTCTACTACCACCTCTTATAGTGGCCATTATGATGTCACTATAATTATGTATGATATTTATTTTACCTAAAAGCTTATGTAACTATCTTTTATAACATACCTTTATTCATTTGATGTTGTATATTTACAATAATTTCATTTGAGGAAGTGCAGACTACCACCCCTCAAAATGATATTACTCATTCATACCATACATGAAACATATAAAGGATGGTGTTAATAAACATTCGTAACATATATAAAATATTATATTATACTGGAATAATAATATAATTATGTATACTTTTGTTTTCTTTCCTTTTAAAATAAATATAATGAAATGGAAGTAGCATTCGTGTGTATATACGGATTACCGTCTCCACGAACGCGATAAGATTAATTACCCATCGTAACCATTAAAGAAAATTTTTTATTTGATTATTAAATTTTTTTGAAGAAAATTATATATTTTGGGATACTAATCAAATATATCATATCCATAAAAAACAAAACTTATGTAACAAAACATATAAAGGAAAACAAATCAGCTAACACCCGAAACAATGATAGTAATAAAATATTATATTAAAGGATCATATATGATATCAAATTTATATATATTATTATTTTATAATTTAATAACATTGAATTAACTATTATAATGGAGGATAAAGTACCCTCGATCAAGGAACAATACAAGATGATGGTTAATTTCACAATCTCTTTATTATCCGAGGTTGTTTTTCTATGAGTATCAACCAGGACGTCTTTATCATCCACATCCATGTTTCTTAAAAATGTATGTCAAAACATTTTTACTATATAATATACTATGGGTTAAATTAATTTATACCCTTTTTTGAATTTTTATAAAATGGTTTGAATGTAATCATTTCGTTGTTTTCCAAAAAACATACTTTAGGACCTTTTCAACAAATAAACGTAAGAATGTTTTCTTAACTTATACGGTGGGTGCAAGTATTTTTTCCATTATAACATCATCGAGGCTTCCATTACAATCATATAAGAATATTTTCAAATTAAATATTTTCTTTTATAATTATTTTACTTTTATAGGATTTCAAAAAAAGATACATTTCTCTCAAATATATTTGATTTCATCTATGTCAACATCCATTTATGGATTTTACACTTCTTTCAAGTTGATTCATTATAAGGAAAATCTTCCATATTGTGTTGAAGGTTTTGTGATATGTTTGAATTTGTATGTGTTATTTTTATACCATTCCTGGTTTATGGTTAAATTATCAATATTTCGTATGATTGTTTTTATACGAATGTTTATGTTATGATTCAACCTTTTATATGAGAAATTCATTGGACATAGTAAGTGACTAGTGGAGCCCTCTACAACTCCTAGATTCATTGTTAGGTCTCATGAGACAAACTAGTGTCTTGACACAAGTCCGTGATAAAATATTATTTGTAGTCTTGGAACGAGGCCTTGGTTATGTGGTTATGATGTCCGATATTATGCATTCCATCATTACGAAATTTACAATTATTATTACATGTGATTATCTAACTAGTATAATATCCATGTGAATAATTAAATAGCATTATTGGATTTATATTTTCCTTTTTTTCTGAATTTTATGTTTAAAAGGATTCTGTTTTAGTCTTATACATTGACTTAAATGTTTATACTTATTTATGAAAGTTTCTGCTATATTTTTTTCCTTACTCAGCATCTGAGCTCACCCCTTTCTATGTTTTATTTTTCCCAGGATGCAAAGAATTATATTATGACTCGCATACATGGATAGTCTATGGGATATGAATGTGGTCAATGGATACAATTTTGTGGTTTTTTTTCATTTTAATATGTAATATAAAACATATAGAGTTATCTAGTACTTCCAAGGCTACTAAATTGATCAGTCTTTTGGGATTTGATCCCTTGTGATCATGCCAATGTTATGTAATAATTCATCGACTCTGGGTAATTGGGGTCGGGGCGTTATAGTTGGTATCATAGGACGTTTAGTACAAACCTTGGAAATTAGATTTAGAAAAACTCTGATTCGAGAACACTACCCTAAGATAGAATTTGAAGATTAGTATAGAAGAACATCCTAGAATTTTGCAAATGTAGATATTTTGTGAGTTTTCCAATAAATACATCCATATCTAGATATGATCGGTTAGAGGTCTCTCTAGCATAGATGTACCTAGGGGAAAACCTGAAAACACCACTTTGATCTAGACTTGACTGTGATCTGGTGCATGACAACTGGCATTATTGCACTCTTGGTAATAACAGTCCTGGGGGTTATGATTAGGATAATTCTCATTTACATTAAAAACCATTATGAAGGATTTTTGAGTATATCCCTCCTCAAAAAAACATTTTTATGATTATGGATTATATCTATAAACTGTTCAATTGATGTTACGTGTTTTACATGATTGGAATTATATAGTGTGATTCATAAACTAATCTATTACATTGAATTGAATGTATATCCATGGAAGGGTATTATATGTTTTGGTAATAAGGGTAAATTGATTCCCAAGTACATCATACCTTTCAAAATTCAAGGACAAATTGGGGTTGTAGCTTTCTGTTTGACAATGCCGCCAAGTCTCTCCAATTTTTATGATGTCTTCCACATATCACAGTAGAGAAAATATATGCCAGACTGAATTTAAATACTCACCTATGAAGAAATAGAACTAGAACCTGATCTATCTTACTGTGAATATCCTGTCAAAATTCTTGATATCAGAGAACAAGTGTTTAGAAACTGGATGACTCTTCTAGTAAATGTTCTATGGAGAAATCATAAGATGGACGAGGCAATGTGGGAACCTGAGGAACTTATGATAAGAACCAGCTATATATTTTTATGTAGTAATATTTTATAAATTTCTAAGATGATATTATTATAAGGAAGGAAGAATGTGACAACCCAAGCTTCCATGGTACGTTTCCCTTTGAATAATGTAATAACTTGTGTTGTATGCAACTTCAAGTTCTAACACACCACAACCAATCAAAATAGTCTATATGAATAGTGATCCACACATTTTGAAATTTTATACATTTGATTTTTCAAAATGAACTTCATTTTTGGATTCAGAATATCAAAATTAGCTTAGGGTGAATTTTTGGTATTTTTCTGATAGCATTCATATTTTGAGGAATAGTAAAAAATAATAAATTTTAATTAAAAACAACTTTTTTAATCAAAATAATTTGTAGTGTTAAATTATACATTTGAATTGTTTTTAAGTATCAATATATTGGATGTAATTTCACATTTAAACTAGACATAAACAGGTGTTAATCTTTTGATAGTTATTATTTCTTAAATACATGCTGTTTGTTTTGACAAAGGGAATTAATTTTAAATTAATTTCATCCACATTTTTGTTTTGAATTTAGAAAAATGGATTCGATATTTGGAATCAGGATTTCCAAATTTTATAAATAGGTAACTTTTATTTTTAGACATTATGAATAATTACTTTGGTATATATTTTATTTTCCATGGTTAAAGAGGTAAATCCGGTAAATTAGGGTAAAAAATATTATAATAATATTAAATTACGCTAACATGTGTCCTAACCCTATTTAATGATACATGTATATCCATGGGAATCCTTGTGTCGATTTTGGGACCCCATGGTGCAACTTGAGAGTGATAATGACACTTTATATTAATTAATTTAATGTAAAGATAGAAATGACACAAACATATATCTTTTAGTAAAACAATTTTTACATAGGGTTATATATGTTATCATTTCAACTATAAAAATTTATTTGAAATATAAAATGATTTCATACATCATGGTATTTTTTTTAATTTTTTTAAATCAAATAAATAAAATAATTTATGGCACAATAACAATGTAGTGTTTACCTCATTAACAAATGAATTAAATAAATAAGATTATAAAAATTAAAACGACATCCAAAACCTGTCCAATTATTATTGGATTAGTTTTTTTCAAAAATGAGTCATCTTATATTCAACTCTAATGAGTTTTGGTTTTATATAAACCTAATATAATTATATAATAAAATAATATTTTCAAACTTTATTAAAAAGCCCCTCCTCCCCCTTATAAAGGACCCCCACATCCAACTCATTTCTCACACCTATCAAGCCCCTTTGATCATCCAACATCTGCCTAATTAAGCTCATTACATCCATATATTTCTCTTATATGCCTTTCCATAGGTAGAAGGCACATCATGGAAGCCTTCTGGTTGAAACCAAATGGAGTTACCTAATTTAATGGTAACATCCCCCTTTCAGTTCTTTTATTTTATTTTACTTATACAACTCCCTAAACTATCCTTATTCCTTTATATTATTACAAAAAATATATCCTCAATATAATTGGTTTTTTATGAGATGGATTTTAACTACACATACACACACCTCTATCTAATGTGTATAGAACATAATGTATCTGTGGAAGAGAACTACTGCCTCATGAAATGTTGATTGTTCAATATTCTACTACCACCTCTTATGGTGTCCATTGTGATGTCATTATAATTATATATGATATTTTTTATATTTATTTTTTCTATAAGATTCTGTAATTTTCTTTTATATCATACCATTATTCTTTTAATGTTGTATATATATGATAATTTCATTTGAGAAATTGCGGACTGCCACCGCCTCAAAGTGAAATGACTCTTTCATACCATACATGGAATGTATAATGGATGGTGTTAATAAACATACATTACATATATAAAAAAATATTATACTGGAATAATAATATATCTATGTATCCTTTGGTTTTAAATCCATTAAAAAATTAAATAGAAGCAGTGTTCGTGCATACGTACGAATTACCGTCTCCATGAAAGAGATGAGATTCATTCACTATCGTAACCATTCAAGAATAATTTTCATTTGATTATACTAAATAATATTTAAGAAAATTATATCAATATGGAAACTAATCAAATACATCATATGCATAACAAATATAACTTATGTAATAAAACATATAAAGGAAAACGAATTAGTTAACAAATGCAACAATGATACTACTAAAATATTATATTAGAGGATCATATATTATAACATATTTTTGTATATTATTCTTGTATAATTTAATAACAATTATTTGACTACAATATATCTGAGGTTGTTTTTACGTGAGTATCTATTGGGACCTCTTTATCATCTACATATGCGTTTCTTAAAAATTTATATCAAAACATTTTTACTATTTACTATACTATGGATTAAATCCATTTATACCATTGTTTGACTTTTTATAAAATGATTTGAAAGGAATATCTTGGTCGTTTTCCAAACATGTTAATTTATGACCTTTTCTTCAAATTAAGGTAATAATGTTTTTTTAACTTATAAGGTGAGTGCAGCTATTTTCCACCGTTATAATATCTTAAAAGCTTCTCGTAAAAGATTATAAGAATTGTTTTTCAAAATAAATGTTTTATTTTATAATTATGTTAATTTTAAATGATTTAAAAAAATTTGATACTTCTCTCAAATATTTTTTATTTCATCTATATTTACATCAATAGATGGATTTTAAACTTGTTTCACGTTGATCCATTATGATACAAATCTTCCATATTGTATTCAAGTTTTTTGATATGAATGACTGTGTATCTATTATTTTTTTACTATTTATTGTTTATGGTTAAAGTATTAACATTTCATATGCTAGGTTTAAAACGAATGTTTATGTTATGATTCAACCTTTTCATATGAGGAATGCATTGGACTTAGTAAGTGACGGGTGGAGCCCGCTATAGCTTCTCGATGCATCGGTAGGTCTAATGAGACAAACTAGTGTCTTGGAACATGGCCTTGACAAAATCATATTTGTAGTCTTGGCATGAGGTCTTGAATATGCGGTTATGATGTCTGGCATTATGCATTCCATTATTATGAAATTATCTATTGATATTACATGTGATTATTCGACTAGTAGAATATTCATGTGAATAAGTAAACGTAATTATATGATTTATCTTTTACATATTATTATGAATTTTAAGATTAAAATGATTGTGTTTTAGTCTTATACGTTTCCCTAATTTTTTTGGCTTATTTATGAAATTTTCCGCTATATTGTTATCCTTAATGAGCATCTGAGCTCACCCTTTTCTATGTTTTATTTTTTCCAGAATGTGAAGAAGTATATTATGGATGACCTATATGGATAGTCTAAGGGATATGAATGTGGTAAATGGAGACAATGTTGTTGTTGTTTTTCATTTTATAATTTAATGTAAAACTTTTGAATGTATCTAGTACTTTTAAGGATACTAAACTAATCGGTCATTCAGGGCTTGATCCCATGTGATCATGCCAGTGTTATGTAATAATTCACTAACTCTGGGTAACTGGGGTTGGGGCGTTACATATATTAAAATTAATTTTTTCTATTTGTAAAAATTTAATGATGAAAATTAGATTGAATATTTTTAATCTTGGAATTCATAATTATTAATGAGTTTATTTTTTTTAATTTTTATCATTCTAAATTGTATGTATTTTAAACTCTTATAACGACGTTAAAGGATAAATTAGGTTAATTAGGGTAAAATAAATTGTGCTATGCTCAAAAAATCTAATATTAATTATTATTTTATGAGATTTTTTATAAACTTGGGACCTTATCATTAAAAATATGTATTTTTTTCAAATTTAATTCTATATAACATAATAATTATTTTCACTCAAGATTAATAATAATATGTTACTTTCATTATTTTAATATACGAAATATGTTTTAATAGGGTTAAAAAGTAGTTACGAACAATTATAAATTAATAATTTTAATATTAATAAATTATTTTTATTATATAAATTTATTTATATTTTTTATTGAAGTTATTAATAAGTAGAACATTCATGAAATTCCAATTCAAAACATGTGAAAGAACTAGAAGAATCTAGTAAATAATTTCTAAAACAATTAATGTGATTTCCCAAACTTGTTTCTTATTTAATAACAATATTTTATGGGTTTTTTCTTCATTTAATTTCCATAAGGTCAAAAAGAATACTTATAAATCAACACAAGACATTATTTATTTAGTAAAAACACTTAAAATTGATTACATTGCTTCAAGTCCAAGAGAATCCAACTAACCAAAAATACCTACTAAAATACCTATTACAATCATAGGGAGACCAATGAATATGACAAAAAGCCCAAGATAATAGTGAGGGTCCTTCGGATCCTTCACAATAAACATCAGTATATGAAGAACCACCATAACTGTATTGAGTATTAGTGGAATTATAAGCACCATCTTCTCCATGTTTTCTTGAAATTGGGTCACCCAAATTTATGTATTTATAATACATTGGAGAAAACCCAACCGTTGCCTCCTTTAGGTGACTGTTAAGTCTGCAATGGCTATAAGACCTTATAGCCATTGTGTATTTTGGTGGTTTAATTTAAAATATATATATATAATTTTCATTCTAAGTGTGCATTAATGTTACAAATATAAACATGTTTTAATAAACTATTTTTGTATACACAATTGAAGGATAATGACCTAAAGTATAATGGGTTTGAATCAAAAACCATTTGTTTTAAAATAAATATAAGAGAAATATGTACTTGATACTACTTGTTTTTTGTATGAAGAAACATATTTTGGAATTTTAGATTGTTCCTTGAGAAAAAAATTAATAACTATTGTGTTATCTTTACATAATGAATTAATTATTTAAATATTTCAAATTTTTTAAAAGATTTTATAATGGTTTATATCATTGGATGTATGAAAAGATTGTTCTTTCAAAATACTTGGATTTTTATAGTACTAGTATAAGGTTTTTAGTATGATTTATTTTAATTCATAACATTGCATTTTATAACATTAATGTTTATAAAACTAAAAAAAATATTGGTTCTAGGACTTTATTTTGTTATAATATAGAATTAATACTTGTTTGAAGACACCTATATATGTACATGAAAACCTATTATTATATTTAACAAAAAATAAATTTTTACTTTTCTAAAATATAGTTTAGTACCCCACATAGACAAGGGACACATTTTAGCCAGCAACTCAAGGCCTTGATGGGCATCTCACCCACAACCCCTAGCAATGGCCTAGGGCGGTGGTGCGCACGCTTGGTGCATGAAAAGTCACATGCACATGGGTTATAAAAAGCCCTAAGCACGCACGGGCATGTGAATATATAAAGGAACTAGAGTGCGCCACCATGTAGGATGGCACGACGGCAGGGGTGGGCACAGAGCGCGCCCGCAGAACCCGTTATGGGGTTGTACCAGGAGGGGGGAAGGAGTAATTTGGACGAAATCCAGGAGCCCTAGGATTATAAAGGAGTGGCAGAACTTGCTCCATTTATATGTGGGATGAGGTTTTTTAGATGAAACATGATCTAGATTTTCAGATCATGCTCAACATGATCTGAGCTATCTATTTCGATTCCATCCTCGATCCCCAGTAATTATGGATTATCCTCTGTGTTTTACCCACTTTCCGATCTATCATGATCTAATCGTGACTCTTCAAGGATTTTTAAAATGAGGTATCACGCTGTAGCCATCCAATCGGGTCAAGATTTATTCTTGACCGATCATTCCTTTTAAAACCTACGATCGCACCTCAACCGTTAGATCAGGGATAGATCTAATCCCGACCATCCATTTCTTTTCAGGTTTTCCCATATATGTCATCTTCTTCCTCCCACATGCGCTGAACTTGTAGCCTCTCTACTCTCCTCATTTCTATTTTTCCACACTCGTGATCTCGATGGTCCCACATTTCACCCTTTTTCTACAATACTGACACCCTCGACCTTATTTTAAACAAAGGATGCCTTGGGTTTCTCTACCAGTTTCATTAAAAATGAATAATACATAATTAATATATATACAACTCATTTTTCACTCAAACCCTACAAGTTCCCCTCTCCCTAGCACCTCCTTTGAGTTTCCCCAAACCTCTCCTCCTTCGAAAAACATGTAAGAATCCTAAGTTTTCTTTTCTTTTTTGGTTTGGATTTTTATATATAAACATATTGATGTATATAGATGTTTATATATATATATACGGTTGAGTATAATACCTACCAATTACTTCTAAGATAGGGATTACTTAATCATAAATGAAGTCTTTAATTATTAATCATGAAAAGGATGTGTGATGTTTTTGTGATTGTTTATAAATTGAAATATACATAACAATATATATGTATATATATTTCATAAACAAAACCTTTTATAATTAATGCTATGTTTTGAAATTTATGAACCATTGTTTTAACTAATGTTCCTAATATGTTTAAAACATGTAAGTGTCATTTAATATCGGTGTAAGACCCTTATATATATACTACGTATAATCAATTATACACATAAAATATATATATATATATCGATGTTTACATAAACATATCTATTATTTTTTTAGCAAATAAACTATTTAAATTTTATATCACGTTTTAAAATTTAGGGACCCTTGTTAATTAATTTGACTAATATATTTAATTCATTTTAGCTGTCATTTTATTTTTGGTGTAAACCCATTAATACCTTACGTATACTCGGTTAACATAGTATATGTGTATAATTATATACTTCGATCTTTAATATTATTTATAATTTTGCAAGCCTCATTTATAATTTTCCAATGATTTTTAAGAACAAAGTACACATGTTGATTTTAAAATATGGATGTTTTTTATTTGAAATTACAATTCATTATATACACCCATGTGTATAAACAGATTTACATAACACCAAACCCTAGATAATTTTGGATTTTTCAAATATAATACTTTTGATGAATTATGGATAATTTAGGATTATAATATTTGGGGTTTTCTACTCTTATATAAATATCTATGAATCACTTATTTTCATAAATGATAAATGGTATTAGTTATGGTTTATTTTCATGTCGTTGAATTCTTAATATTGTGTGTAAATAATTGAGAATACCCTTGTGATATATTATACATAAGCAAACAAGTAATGAATGTTTAGAAAACTATGTGTTTAATACCCCACATGAAATATCTCATTTACCATTTCATTAATTATGTATCCAATCCATGAATAATTTCCATTGTGTATTTTTTTATTTTAGTAATAATATTTTTGAACTGAAGGTTATAATTTTGTTTGAAAAACATGTATTTTATGTGCTTTTGTTGTTGTCACATGTACTGTAATCTGCCTATCATAGTTTTAATTTATTTCCATAGACTTTTAGTTGTTAGTATTTTAATTAACACTTATAAGCACTACTCACATTGTATATATAAATGATAAAGAATGTAATCAAACACAAATAACCTTTTAGGGAATTAAGAGATAAATTGTTCAATGTGGTATGGGACACTTTGAATAATATGAAATTATAAATTAGATGTTCAAAGTGGTATGACAGACATTGAAAATGTGTCCTTAATTGGCTTATAAGTAATGTATTGGACATAGAAAGTGTCAGGCAGGGCCCGTTATAGCCTCTCAATGCATCGTTAGGTCTAATGAGACAAACTAAGCTGTTGGAAAAATGACTTGACAAATCGATTATTTATGGTCTTCTCATGAGGCATTGATAATATGGTTATGTTTTTCCACATTATGAATTCCCTCATTATGTTTATGATAATTAATTAACCAAGTATATATTTGACTAGTAGAATAATCCTGGTTAAGAGTATGTACTTATGAGTAGAAAAAATATGTAACTACTCAAGCCATAATGTTTCTTTAGCACTCAGAGATTTATCAGCCAGTTTATGATTCACAGTTAGTAAAAAAATAATTTGATGTTATTATTTTTATATGAAACTCTGATCATTTATTACTCTCAGTTGGAAATTTGGTACTTACACTTTTTCAGGTCACTTATATTAAAGATAGCATGACTCTTATTTTATATATAGTATACGCTATATTTTGTTTTAGAATTCTTATGTTTGGAATACGTTTCATTGTAATCTTGTTAGTATTCCTTGAAATGTTCACTTATAATTGTTGGAAAAATGTTATGACATGATTCAAGTATTACAGTTTTCCTTAAAAAAACTTTTTATGATTAATTTTTAAGGAATGCTTTCGAGAGGTTCTAATTGAAACATTATTTTATTTTAAAAACCCGTATTGGGCATTCATATTATCACCCAA
Source organism: Viscum album (assembly GCA_963277665.1). Lineage (NCBI taxonomy): Eukaryota > Viridiplantae > Streptophyta > Magnoliopsida > Santalales > Viscaceae > Viscum > Viscum album. The sequence continues at coordinate 94,384 of CAUJRU010001506.1, read as the reverse complement.
GATGTTGAATTATATTTTACAGTTATAGTGTATTTGATTTACATTGTTTAGTGGCAGATTTGTGGAGAATATTTTCACTTCTAGTTTTGAACTAAATGTAATAACTTAATCTGATTCTCCAGAACCTAATCCAAAAAGATCCTCTCTAGTGGAACATATGTGTGTTTTCATCATTTGTATTTATAAAATAAAATTACACACCATTTTTTATTTATCACCACACCAGATCTGAGTTAGTTCAGGGGCCAGGGTGTGACAGTTGGTATGAGAGGATGGGTTTAGGCAACCTAGGAAAATTATAACAACACCAAAAACATGTTTATGTATTATTAAGATTATGTTTTATTTAAATATTTAGATGGAAAATGAATCAAATATTATGTCCCTTTCAACAGAAATATTTGAAACCATAGTGGCTCGGGCATGTTTAGAAGTATATGGACGGAAAGTTATTTTTTATTAAGAAGACATGAAAATCAAAGGATACAAATCACGGAGGGAGAAAGTAGTGAAGACCAAGTGAGTCCTTCCGGATCACATTAACACACTCGTAAGGAAGAGAATTAAGACTGTCATACACTAGTAAAGTCTCCTATGGCCTGCCCCCGCGAGCCAATGCATCAGCCGCAAAGTTGGATTCTCTCACACTATGATGGATCAACCTACCCTGATTGGTCTCTGCTTTTCACCTTCTAAAAATGTACACCAGATTCCAAGCCACATCGCAAGCACCCTGAAGAGATCTAACCAGAACTTTCAGAAGAATATGAAAATTTTGGGAACCTTAATTTATCATGTCAACACCTCAATCATGTATCCAATTCTCCTCACGAACTTCAACTTCACCGAGGATCTGTCTTTGATTACTTCCATATTATTCATGCCCAACATCCCTTTTATGCACATAAGGGAAGGTATTATGAAGTTCTATTCCGATACTTTACCTTGGATGGCAGTTTGTTTTCACTAATGAGAATCTAGGAGGCTACATAAGAGGGTGACCTACAGGCAGCAATCCTTTTCCAAATTGTGACCTACAGTCTTTGAGGTCAGGTGATGGGTATAAAATTCTTGAGGACAAGGCAACCCATTTTCATTATTGATATAAAGTTCAACATAATGCTTCCCAACTTCATACACTTACAACATTCCTTTATTTGAAATTTTGATTTCCACATCTGATTGATCTGAGATGTCGATGTCGCATCTGGACCATGGAGATTGAGGAGTTTGGGACCACCTTCAGGATCCATATAACTGGGAATTGGGGAATTCTCTAACACTGTTGAATCTGGTGAAGTGTCACCATAGAGGACGTTAGAAAATCCACACTAGTGATTTGTGAGAGGGATCAAGTAGTTATGTAACACCTATGTTTTATGAACCTTGTATAGTTTTATAATGTTATATCGTTTATTTTAATACTTTAACATGACTTTAAAAATAATACCTTTGTTTAAATATGATTATGTCTTACTGCGTAAACATGTTTCCAAAAAAATTTCAGATAGAAGGTATGAGTTCAACAACTAACCTCAAATATATCCCCATCGAATTATTAGAACACATAATTGTTGATTCATGTTCAGAAGACTATGACCCATTTTTCGACCTATGTCTGACTTAAAAATGACTTTCTAAAGTTTCCCTTAGCACAAATATCATTTGTTCCTAAAAAGAAGAGAGCTTCATTTATCATCGTATTACAGAGGCCCAATTTGCAAAGTATAGGAAAAAGGGATGTACCACAAAGGTCCTTTCCATTGCTTCACCTTGTGAGAAAACTATCAATATTTGGGAATCATTATGGAAGCTTCTATGGAGGGAAACCTTCCGGCTGTCTATCTATTTCATGTTCTGAATTATATTATGTACTGATTGCTCTACGACTTTGATGTTTTCAAGAATGACTTATTTTGAGAGATTTATTGAGAGCTAGTCCACTCTCACATTGTAATCTCCAAACTGCAAAAGCCTTCCTCTAGAAACATGAATGCTTCATGAATAGGGATGATCCTAGTTTCTCTCAGCACTCTTAGTTTATTTGGGTCAATTATGTCGAGGGACTGGAAAAAAATCTTGGGATCCACTTGGGAGTATTTCAATGATTGATCACATTGGCTGACTTTGTGAGGGGATGTTGGAGGAAATGTGTGTTTAGTTTTGCTGGTGTTTGTGTACGGGAGTTTTAGAATTACGGGGACACAATTCTTTGTAGGGGGAATAATGTGGCATCACATACTTGTTTATTATTTGATAACAATATTTTATGGGGTTTTACTTTATTTAATTTCCATACGGTCAAAAACAATACTCATAAATAAATAGAAGACCTTCGTTATTTAATGAAAATGCTGAAAATGATTACATTGCTTTAAGGACAATAGAATTAAACTAACCAAAAATACCAACAAAAATACTTATTACAATCACATGGAGACCACCGAATGCAACAAAGAGACCAAGATAATAGTGTGGGTCCTTCAAATCTGTTATAATGAACATCAGTTTAAGCAGAACCTCTGTAAATCTACTAAAAATCAGTGGAATGATAAGCTCCATCATTGTTAAGTAATCTTGACATTGGAACTCCCGAATTCATCTATATATAAGTCCTCAGAGACAAACCGACCATTTCCTCCTTTAGGTGATCGTTGAGTCTCCAATGGATATAATACCTTATAGCCATTGGGTACTTTGGTGGTTTAATTTAAAATATATAGATATAATGATTTTTCTAATTGTTCATTAATGTTACAACTATAAACATGTTTTAATAAACTCTTTTAGTATACATACTAGAAGGATAATGAATTAATGTAAAATGGGTTTTAATCATAACCGTTTTGTTTTAAAATAAATACAAGAGAATTATGTACTTAATACTACTTAGATTTGGTACTAAGAAACATATTTTTGAATTTGAGAGTGTACCATGGGAAAATGGAATTAATAACTATTGTGTTAGCTATACTTAGTGAATTAAGTATTTAAATATTTCAAATTTTTTAAAAATCTTTGATAAATGTTTCCAAATTTGGATGCAAGAAAACAATGTTTTAGCCAAAGACATGTTTTTGATTTTTATAGTACAAGTATAAGGTTTTCATTATGATGTATTTTAATTTATAACTTTGTGTTTTAAAAGATTAGTGTATATAAAACTAATTAAAATATTGGTTTTAGGTTGTTGTTTAGTTATAATAGAGAATTCATATTTGTTCGAATACATATATATATGTTCATGAAAACCTATTTTATATTTAACAAAAAGTGAATTTTTTATTTTCTAAAATATAGGTGTGCACCCCACCTAGCCAAGGGCCGCCTTTTAGGTAGCCACTCAAGGCCTTGAAGGGCATCTCACCAACAACCCATGGAAATGGCCTCGGGAGGTGGTGTTCACACATGGTGCAAGCTATGTCACATGCATAGGGGGCACAACAAGACCTTATCATGCATGGGCATGCGTATGTGCAAGGGAACCAGAGCACACCACTATGCGTGGTGGCAAAACATCATGGGTGGGCACAGAGCGCACCCAGAGAACCCGGTATAGGGTGGTATCGGGATGGGGGAAGGATTAATATAGAAGAATTCCATGACCCCTAGGCTTATAAAGGATTCGAGGAACTTTCTCTATTTCGATGTGGGGAGATGTTTTTTAGGTGAAATGTTATATGGACCATAAGATCACGTTGTGCGTGATCTGAGTCGTCTATTTCGATTCGATCCTAGATCCCCAGCTGTTGTGGATTATCCTACGTGTTTCACCCACCGTCCGATCTATCACAATATAATCGTGATCGTTCAAATATTTTTAAAACGTGGCATCGCGCCGTAGCCATTCGATCAAGTCGTGATTTAATCTCAACCAGTCATTCCTTTTAAAATCAACGATCACGCCTCAACCATTGGATTAAGGTGAGATCTAATCCTGACCATCCATTTTTTTCTCAGGTTTTCCCCTCAAAATCATCTTCTTCCTCCCGTGTGTGCTGAACCAGTAGCCTCACTACTCTCCTTCTTTCTATTTTCCACACCTATGATCCCCATGTCCCCTCCATTCACCCGTTTTCCACAAAACCCACACCCTCGGCCTTATTTTAATCCAAGGATCCCTCATGTTTCTTTTCCAGTTGCATTAAATATATATAATTTATAATTTATATATATTACTCATTTTTAATCTAACCCTATGGGTTTCCATCTCTCCAGTGCCTCATTTGAGCTTCCTCGGACCTCTCCTCCACCTTCAAAAAACGTGTAAGGGTCCTAAGTTATCTATCCTTGTTTGGTTTGGATTTTTATATATATACATATTGATTTATATACAGGTATATATATACAATTGTGTATAAGAACTACTGATTCCTTCTAAGATGGTGATTCTATAATCTTAAATAAAGTCTTTAATTTTTTATCATGGAAAAGATGTGTGATGTTTTGTGATTCTTTATAAATTGAAATATACATATGCATATATATGTATATATATTTCATAAATAAAACCTTTTATAATTAGTGGAATGTTTTGAAATTTATGAACCCTTGTTTTACCTAATGTCACCTATTTGTTTAAAATGCATATGTTTTATTTAATCTTGGTGTAATACCCTTATATATATACTCTGTATAATCGGTTATACACATAAAATATATATGTATATCAATTTTTACATGAACATACCTATGATTTTTTTAACAAATAAACCATTTAAATTTTTTATCACAGTTTAAAGTTTAGGGACCCTTGTTAATTAATATGCCGAATATATTTAAGTCATTATAGGTGTGATTGGATTTTTGGGGTAAAACCTTTAATACATTATGTATACTCAGTTAAGTGAGTATATGTGTATACTTATAAACATTTATCCTCAATCTTATTTGGAATTTTCCAAACCTTGTTTATAATTTTACAATGATTGATTAGAATGAATAACACATTCTTATTTTGAAATATTAATGGTTTTTATTTAAAAATATAATTCTTTATGTACACCCTTTTGTATAAACGTATTTACAGTATACTAAATCCTAGGTAATTTTGGATCTTCCAAATATTATACTTTTTATGAATTATGGAGAAATTATGAGTACAATTTTTGGGGTTTGAAACTCTTATATACATATGTACGAATAACTAATTTTCATAAATATTAAATGGTATTAGTTATGGTTGATTTTCATGCTATTAAATTCTTAATATTGTGTGTAAATAATTAAGAATACCCTTGGGATATATTATACATATTCACACCAGTAATGAATGTTTAGACAACTATGTGTTTAATACCTCGCATGATATATAGTTTTTACCTTTTAATTAATTATGTACCTAATACATGAAGAATTTCCATAATGATTTTTTTTATTTTAGTAATAAGATTTTAGAATTTAGGGTTATCATTTTATGTGACAAACCTATATTTTATGTGCTTTAGTTATTGTCACATCTACTATAATCTTCCTATCATACTTGTCGTTTACTTCCCTAGCCATGAAGTTGTTTGTATTATTATTAACACTTATAAGCATGACTCTCTTTGTATATATAAATGGTAAATAATGTAATCAAACACAAATTACCTTTTATGGAATTAATAACTAAATTATTCAAAGTGGTATGGGGCACTTAGAATAATATGAAATGGTAAATTAAATGTTCAAAGTGGTATGGGACACTTTGAACATACGACTTTACTTGGTATGTAAGGAAATTATTGGACATAGAAAGTGTTGGGTGGGGCCATCTATAACCCCTCGATGAATCTGTATATATCATGAGACAAACTACAGTCTTGGAACAAGGCCTTGAAAAAATGATTATTTAGGGTCTTGGCATGACGACTTGATAGTATGGTTATGTTTTCCTGCATTATGCATTCCCTCATTATGTTTATGATAATTAATTAGCAAAGTTTATATTTGATTAGTAGAATACTCATGGTTCAGAACATGTACTTATGAGTAACAGAAGAAGTAAATTCATAAGGCGTAATGTTTATTCAGCACTTAGAGATATGTCAGCCAGTTTATGATTCAGATTGAGTAAAGAAATAAGTTGAATTTATTATTTATATACACAACTCTAATCATGTATTACAATCAGTTGTAAATTTGGTACTAAAACTTTTTCATTTCACATTTATTAGAGATAAAATGACTTTTATTTTATATGTTGTATACCCATTATTTTTGAATGAACATGCTTATATTTGGAATACATTTCATTTTAATCATGTTATTATTCCTTGAAATTTTTATTTATAATTCTTGGAAAAAATCTTATGACATGATTCATGTATTGCAGTTTTCCTTACAAAAAATTTTTATGTTTAATTTTAAAGGAATTCTTTCAAGAGGTTTTAATTGAATCATTATTTTATTTTAAAACCCCTTACTAGGCATTCGTATTCTCACACTATGTTTTGACTTAAATTTTAAAGGTTTAGTGGATTTGTGTTTCATTGTTTAGTGGAAGATTTGTGGAGATTATTTTCTCTTTTAGTTTTAAAAGAAATGTAATAATTGTATCTGATTCAGCAGGACCAAAAATAAGAAGATCCTCTCTAGTGTAACATGTGTGTGTTTTCAGAATTTATTTTTATAAAAAAATTACACAATATGTTTTATTTATCACCGCACTGGCTCCGGGGCTGTCCGGGGGTAAGGGCATGACAATTAATGTCATAAGTTATGGATAAAATATGATTTCTCAATACATTTTTAATTATTATCAAGTATTATAGTGTTTAAAAGTTTTTATATTTGAATTCCATTGTTATATACATGAAATTTACGTTCAGATATGTAAATTGTCATAAAAAGATATTAAATGATATTTTAATGTCAAAGATTTATTTTTATGTATTTAGAAAATAACAAATATCCTATAATAAATACAATATATGGGTAATTTTAGAGACTATCATAAATGGTTCATGTGTGTTCCACTATTAGTTTTTTAATATTACCTTCATGAGCCTTAAATATGGAAAAATCAAGAAAATGCCATTAATTCTTTTCTATTAAAGGGGGATAACTTCAATATAATCAAAATAAAAGTCATGTTTAATTTTAACATAAAATAGTATCTAAATAACTATAAAAAATTACATTACCATGTCTAAAATCCCTTGTAGTGACTATAAACCTCTCATTCAAAGTCCTTAATCACAATCGGAAGGAGGATGTCAATAGAAGAGGTATTAGTCTTATAAGATTTATATTATGTTTTTCTACTTTTATACCTCCTTGAAACCTAACATAAATATTCATTTATAATAATAAAAGTAAATCCTTTTCCATCTACTGATAAATTAAATAATCACTCATGTACTTAAAACTACTCTATCCATGAAATGATGTATTTCATTTTTCATCACCACTTAACATGGATGGTTAATCTGACTGATAAAATTCATATATAGGTTATTTATGATATAATTATTATTTTTTAATGATAATATTCAACATAACATCTTACCCTTAAATTCATTGGAAAATGATAACATCGCTCATTTGTATGTGTGGACTTCCAAATCAATAAAGCGATGAGATTTGTTTTATATTACAATCTCATGTAGATGGTAATAAGGAAGAACAATAATGAATAAATACTATATTTATAACATATATATGATCTTTTAAAAATAAAATAATTTTTACTATATTTTTTTCTATTTAATAGAAAAATATAAATGTCACTTGTGTGTATGTACAGAATACATCCTTGATTATAGAAGATATTTCAATTTACATGTCTGACATTCATTGATGGTTATAAAAGTTTTTATAATGTATAAAAATTATAATTATATCATGATTAAAATTTGGGATATTTTAGAGATATTACTTTTTAGTCCATTGTCATCCTAAAAATATATTTTTGGATTATAAATAGAATGCCCTCAAAATGATTGATGTATAGTGAAGTAATTTAATAATTAAATAAGTCATGGTTCTAAATGAAATAAATGAAATAATTATAATTTAATTAACATTAAAATTATTTCTAATTTTTTTAAAACTAATATAAATTTATTATTCTGAATTTATAGAATTCACGAAGAAATATGAGACTAATAGGAAATTATTTTCCTAAAAACCTCATTTTAATGCAATCATTTCAAATGATTCTTCTTCCATATTCGTGTTTTCCAAAATTTTAAAAAAAAAATATTTATACATCATATATTTTGAGGATTCATTTTTAATTTTTTTCTAATATATTTAAAATTGTTTAACAATTAATATTTTTGATATTTACTATATGGTTTATTCTTTATTTGTTTACCAAAGTTAAAAATAATGTGTTTTAAGATATAGATATTGATCAAATATTCCCTCCACCATACACATAATTTATAATATATTTTTTCGAAATTTTTTTACGGTTTTTAAAAAGAAAATTATTTCTCTCGTTATTTTGGGGAATTTTAATTTTAAAATTGTTTTCAAAAGAAAGGGTTATTTCGCCAAAATTTTATATAAAAATAGAATTTTTTTTATATTAGATAAAATGATTCATTGAAGGGTTTTGAAATAAAAATTTAAAAGTATATAATATTTTTATTCATTTTATGTTACTTTAGAAATGTATATGATGATAGGTGATCTTGATAAATCTCATAATGATGGGTAAGACCTATATTGTTATCCAATGCATTAGGTAATGGTTAAGCTACCATGGTGAAAAATGAGGGAGATAACCAGTTATATTACTCATACGGAATTATATAGAACTCATTTATTTATCACATGGGAAGAACATGAGTGAAAAAAAGGATATTAATTTGATTCTACAAGAAACATATTTTATGCTTGAAAAGTGGTTTTATAGAGATATTATAAATTTTGGGAGGAAAAGAAAGTTTATAAACTCTTAAAGGTGAAAGGATTAATTGTTAAAGAAATTTTTTCATAATTCCAAATATGAATTTCTAGTTTTACATAATTATTATATATCTTACATATATTATTTTGTGCATCCCATATTTTAAATTTTTTGACAAGGCCTAAGGAAGAGTAAGAACTATTACAGATTTAAGATCTGAATAATGGAAATTTTTCATGAACAAAAAAAAAGTTAGTCATGAATGTAATAGGCATATCAACTTAAGAATCCATTTTCAAGGAAAAATGTACATTTTATATTAGTTTTACCTTGTAATGTATTCATTATCCAAATTATCTATAACACTAATGATTGTGTTTTCAATCATGTCAAATTTTATGTTTCTCTTTAACTATAATTTCAACAATATAGAAACAACCCTAGTTCTTATCCCGACATAGACATAGATCACTAATTACAAAATGAGTTGTTGATTATTAAATCAAAAAAGGGGAATGGGTTTTTATAAAACACATGTTTTGATTATTAAAAATAGAAATTTAATCTATTTTACTAAGTGAGAGAAACTGATGGGAGAAATCGTGATCATCCCTGGTAAGTGTCCCTTGATGTTCAATCCTTCATCACTCTTAAGGGAAAGGGAAGGATTATTGATAGCTTGATTTTATATATACTGAAACCAGTAATGGTATGTGAGTTCTTACTAGGTTACCACCTAGTATTTTATTGATCAAAGATATTGATTATCGGCAGCCGCTCAAAATCAACAAACATGAATCAATGTAAAAATGCAACTCAATCAAGGCATCATATCGACAATGTGATGAGATTAATAGATTTGTGTCAATGATAAAATCTTCCAAAATATAGGAACATTCATATTAATGGGTTCACACTAAAATAATTTATCGACCAACATAATCCGTTCGCACACTCATGAAAGGGAAGGGGTGAGAAAAGAGGCAACCACACTCAAATCATCACAAGATCCGGGTTACGCATGGATTCATGAGGATTCTTGTTCCTTTGATTTTTATTTGATCATAGGAAAAAATTAACGAATTAGAAATTATGAACAAATTACAACAAACCTAGAACTTCAATTACCCTATGAAGATTATAGGTGTGGACCGCAGGATTACAACAAAGAGCACCCTCCAAATTGATCACTAAGTTGATTAGAAGTACATGAGGGATAAGAGAAATAAAATGGGAGAAGATATCTCTCAAGTTAATCCCACCCTTACTCCTAGTAATTACACCTATGAGAATTATGGGGATGAGTGATTTAATGGAAAAATATAACACTTTCCACAAAAGAAGTTAGGTGCTTAAGGGACTATGTGACTATTCATGGTCAAATTTTTACGCCATCGTTCGCCAACTGGATGACTACTAAAAATGACAAAAAATGAATATAAATTATTTGGAAAGTAGGACCTACAATGTATCTATCTATAGGAGGTGTAATCATCTCAAATTGAGCTTGGAGGCTCCAGTTTTTGCCAAAATATCGAAGGGTGATGAAATTTGACCAGCACATAATTTATTCACATTGTGGGCCTATTGTGAGCCTCCAAATGGATGAATTGGGATACATGATATTCTTGAGAAATGTATACCACATATATTTTCATTAATACAATCATTTTTAGTCCAATTTATTTCATGGATTATCCCTAGTTCATATTAATTACCACATGCATGCTTGGGATCTCGTGCAATTTGGCCCATTTTTCTTGACTTCCATCATGGCCACTCCAAATCACCTCCTCCTACCTTGTAAGCATCGAAACAAGTAAAATTGACATATTATACAATGATAAAAAATAATTCATTGAATAAAACATGATGTACAATTTATTATTATATTTTTAATATTCATTACAAACCATTTTAAAACCGCAGCGTAAGGGTAGAAATGAATAGTGAATCTCTATACGATCACACTCCCACACCTAATCATTTTCTATCTTGGGAAATGAAAAATATCCCAAATAATGTTGAATTTATATATTCACAACTTCAGGAAGATTTAACATTTAAGTAAATTTTAATTTATTAAAGTAATGTGAACAATGCACAAACGAAACCAAGGAGTTATTCCTAGTGAAAGTAGAAAAAGATGTCTCATAAATCATATCAAAAATCAAATTAAAATATATTCATTATAGGAAATTCAAAGAGTAATTAAATATTCAACCATGCTGTTGAATCTCCATATGTGTGTGTGAAAACCATTCTGTGCTAATCATTTTTCTCTCTATCCAGTAAATATAGGTTATTTTTACATTTTTCAGCTTAACTGATTTTTTCCACTGAACCTTCCCTACATCCTTTGCAATCATATTTCAAGACCCACTCACAAAAGAGTTCTAGAAAGTCAAACTATAAGTTCCCAACCTAGATATCCCTATATTTTGGACATCTCATCACTACCCTAATTTGTTATTTTTGTTTTTTTCAGAAGTTTTATTTGGAACAAATATCACACTCATCTCTCAATTGTTGTTTGATATCATCACAACACTAATTTTAATAGTTATAACAAGAAAAAGGATGTGTCTAATTTGTTTTTTTTACCTTCCCAAGACACAATGCAATATTTTTAAGGCGTACAACTGTCTGATATCAGGTATACACACATATGTCAATCTAGAATAGTAATGAAACAGATCAGATAAGGAAAAAACATGTGGAAATATTATGTTAAGCTAAAACATATTGACCCAACATATATTTACCTTCTATTAAGTAAGATACATTCACAATTTATGGTTTGGTGCGAAAATGTGTGGAGATATTAGTGACATGGTTTTTTCAAAAACTACTCCCACAAGGGGAATCAATCATCACAAAGGTTTCACAGATATATAACCATTTATATCATTGACAGAAAACCAATTCACTAAAAATCACTCCCTGAAGTTGAATTCATACAAATATTAATTCAATAACAAAAAAAGGTTTTCATAAAGTGTTAAAACAACTTGGAATCTAAAATATAAACATGTATTTTCAGTAAGTTCCATGATATGGTGACCATAATGGGGAGGAGTAAAAATACCATAATGATGGAGAAAAAATAAGAAATAAGAAATACAATGAAAATCCTAATGAACCCAGAAAGAGGAGGAAATTAAAAATACCCTAAATAAGGAAAAAAAGAGAAGAAAAAAGAAAGACAATGAATATCCTAATGAACCTATGAATGTATCCACCCCCACACCTAGAATGTTCAGTTTCCTCACTATAATAATTGAGAATGTGAAAAGGAAGGATAAAACCAGATGTGTTTCATAGGTATGTTTCTTTTAGAAGGTTAATTTCCTCTACTATATTCTTTGGAAAATACTTATATAAGTGTTTAAGTTGCATTCCATTGATGTTAAGGCTTATTCCTATCTACTCATGGAAAATATATAAAGCACCAAAGGGTAAACATTAGTAATAGTTTAATGTTTGATCCATCGGGAATGAAGCTTACATGGGTGATTCTTTAGCCTGGAATTGTACATGAGGACCTTCTCACCAATACGGAACTCCCACTAATGAATCATGAAATCAAGGATAACATTATTCTCTCTATATAGATACATGAGTTCTCATATGCATCACGTTGAATTTATTACAACTGTTGAATCTACAACTTTAGTTACTCACCTGTATCTTAAAGAGTCATATTACATTGTTTAACATCCTAATATGCATAGTGTTCTACCTCCACCATTAGGTGAAAATCCATTCCAAATAAAATTATATATTGTGACATTCTAATATGGGTTTTAAAAGATTTACAGTATTCCCAAAGTGCATTATCCAAGGGAAAACTCCAATCTTTCATGATGGGTTGTGCTATTTTTTCCAAGATTCCCTTAACTTCCAGATTTTAGATTTCTACTTGTCTGTTAGTTTGGGGGTGATATGCAGCGGATACTTTAAGATCAAAACCATACTTACGAAAACATTTTTTCATGTTGTGATTGAAAAAATGTGAACCCTTATCACTGATGATGAATCTCGGCAAACCAAACCTACTAAAAACTCAGGACCTATAAAATCAACAACAACTCAAAATTCATTGGTCCCAGTAGCCTTTTATTTCAACCATTTTAACAAATAGTCCTCAAACAATGATATATACACAATTTCAAATGAATTTGGAAAAGGCCCCATGAATTCAATTCCCCATGCATCAAAACTTTACCAGAATAACAAGGGTTTTTGGGGAATTTCATTCCTCTTGGAGATATTCCCTGGGAATTGACAATGACTACATGACTTGAAAAATTGATGGATGTACCTATAAAATGTTGGCCAATAATTTCATGATTCAAGGACCCTTAGAGGTGTTTGTTGAGTGCCAATGTGGCCCCCACAGTCTAAAATGTGGTAGAAGGTCCAAACAGAGGTGAACGCATGTTTAGGTACACACCGAAAAACTACTTGGTCACCACAAATTCTCCTAAAATATGTGTCATCCCAAATGTACAACTGAAAATAATTTCTATGTCAATGGGATTGGGAAGTGCTTAAATTGGTTGGCACCCAAGATGTTGCTAGAAAATTCACGATGTCTGTATGCCAAGCATAAGGTCTACAGCATCACAAAGGGTCTCATGGGGTAAGAATTTTCTAATGGGAAGGGACGAGTCAACATGGTGGTCTAATGGTGGAGAAATCCTACTAATGTGGACTAATAAAATATTTTCCACTCCCCGCTTATCTATAATATCAAGTTCAAACTCATGGAGGAGGAGCATCCATCCAATGAAGAGGGGCTTAGTTTTAGGGGTTTAGGAGAAAATAATAGGCAATATAATTTTAAAAGACATTGACTTTTGAGCCAAGTAGATATTAACGTATGTTTTTCAAGGAAAAAACAATAGAAAGGATTTATTTTTCAATGGTTCTATAGTTTACCTAGGAAGGTTCAAGGTTATGTGAGGCAGACACAATGACATGAGGAGCCATCTTAACCCTTTGTGATAAAACTCCCCCAACTGTAAAATTTGAGGCATCACACATGTAACACACTAACCTGAGAATCCTGGAGCCGGTGCATTATTTTAATACATTGGAATGATTACAAGGAATCAAATCCCAAAGGACCAAGTAGTATAGTAGTTTTGGAAAACCAGATACATATATAAGTTCAAAATTACAATTTTAAAAGAAATACAACATATAAGTTTTATTGGGAACAACAACCATTTTCAGATTATCCTTGTAGGTAAATAATAAAAAAATAATCATGTCCTGAGAAAATAAAACATAAGAAAGGGGTGAGCTCAAATACATGGTAAGGGTAAGAAAAGCTGAGGAAGATATCATAAAAATAAACAATAGCCATAGTGAGTAATTGAAAACACATTCATCTAAACTTGGTCACATTATGGAAGGAATATTGGTTTTGTAAATAATTACATAATAAAACATTACCATGGGTATTATATAAGTTGAATAACCGCATGAACTTTAAATTACTAGCTTCATAATGAGGTAAATGTGTATTCCAATCATTCAAAAATGTACCATTAAGGACTCAGCAAAGACGTCTAAAAATGATAAAGCCTCTACAAAAACAAAAAATATTTATTTTGTCAAGGCCTCGTGCCAGGACCATAGTTTCTCTAATGAGACCTACTGATTCACCAAGGGGCTATAGCAGGCCCCACCCAACACTTACTAAGTCCAATTAATTTCTCATATGAATAGGTATAAACCTAAAAAATATACACATTCATATTAAACTAACAAATGGAATGCAAATAACTTTCCCCGAACATTAATCATAACACTAACCATTCAGAGTAAATTGGTGAATGGTTTGAAGATAGGATATCCACTATGAAACTAATAATAAAAAATTAAATTAAATAAGGTATATGATATCATAGGAGATATATTTAAATGACGTACAAGATTAAATAAGGGATGTTTTCTTAGATTAAGATACATTTAAATTGGACCATAAAAAATTCTTAAGGAAATAATCCTTAAACATTCCAAAGTGTCCCATTCCACCATGAAACATTCAAATAATAATCCCTCAGAATATCATGAGAATAAAGAGACTCTTTACATGATATACCAAATCGAATTACATATTCCAACTGTATGGAATAATTGGTGAACAAGGAATATACTTCATGAAAGTTAATGTGAGATTAGAAAAATACATTTTACTTTTTAAAGAAGACTTATTTTGGAAAATCATTTTATTGGCCATGAAATAAAATTGTAAAAAAAACATTATCCCATAAAATAAAAGGTAAGGGCATTGAAATTATATTTGAGGCATAAATTATGTCCCACTAAAGTGAAATCATGTAAAAAGAGTTCTTAATAATCTTTAGAAATAAAACATTAAAGAGAATTTTCAGGAAAATATTAAAGAGAAATTTAAAGTGGAAAGGCATGATTGTTTTCATAAAACCATAAATGAACCCAGATAATTTTTCATGATAAAATTATTGATTTTATAAAAATAATTATGTCTTAAAATAGATTCTGGAGTGCACTTGAAAATGGGTAAGAATTTGAGAAGTTCCCTGGAATCGGGTTTGTTTATCCGAATAAAATTATTGAATGATCCTTCTAAAAAATGTAATTCCCCATAAAATAATCAATTATTATAGATGGTAAACATATATAAGACATTAAAAAATAATTTATTTTGATTAAATAAGAATAAATAACACTTTAATTGAGTTAAATAAGAATAAGAGTAACTCGAATGAAAATGGAGGTTCAGGTAGAAATCCCTTAACACTTTGTAATCAATCGATTCGTATGACTCAAAATTAAAAATATCAAAATGATACATTGAATACCATGAAAATAAATATATTCATGATAAATTAAATTAATGATAATTATACATAAACCATACACAAATATTAGTATTGAATAAGGAATAACTCACGCAAATATAATTGAGATGAAGAAACCCTTACCTTAAGTCTGATGGTGTTATTCACTTGGTCTTAGTGTCCAAGATAACCAAATTAAATTCATTAATTAAGATTTATATAACCACTTATACATGTAATTGATTTATTATAACCTTTTTAAGTTCATTCATGTATTTTTTTGGTGGGTTAAGAGGTTCAATTTCATTGTTTGGGTCTGTTTGTTTCATGATCGGTATACTTATATACATGACTGGAGAATCATGTAAAATGATGATTGATTCCCAGAATTGAAGTTATATTTTATTATATAACATCCTTAAGGTTACATGGTTTTAAATTTCATTTGATTACATGGATTTAATATGAATCATTATATAAATTATTTAATGATAACCGTTTGGGTTAATTGGCAGTTTTTGAACACCACGAACTCATTTTTCCTTATAAATAAAAACCATGGGTACAAAAAGATTCTAGAACTATAGATGATAAATAAAAAATATATTATAGTCAATTTGAACCATAATAATGGGTTTTTTTCCAGAATTGATTATGGTAATAGAAATTGAAATCCCATCGTCCTTGATTGTGGTAAATAAGAACATCTCCGATGGTGTTTTTAATTTTTGTATAAAATAATAGAAAATTAAAGATGATTAATAATTATTCCATTACCTTAAAAATATTCTAGTACATGTTACTAGATTCATCACAAAATTTGGATGAAATTAGTTAAGGAAAGAAAAATAAAAGAAAGGAACTCAAA
Source organism: Viscum album (assembly GCA_963277665.1). Taxonomy (NCBI): domain Eukaryota; kingdom Viridiplantae; phylum Streptophyta; class Magnoliopsida; order Santalales; family Viscaceae; genus Viscum; species Viscum album. Next base: position 77,838 of record CAUJRU010001506.1, on the reverse strand, counting down.
ATAAAATAAATGCTGAGAAATCCCTTATGAAAATTCGGCAGCCTAACAACATCGCTAAATATTGATAAAATATTTTGATGAGAAAAAAAGGGTATCTCATCATTATTATATAATCTGGATAGTAATAAATATATGGAAGGAAATATCCAAAAGGAATCAAATTTAAATTAAAATACAATAAAATAATAAGAGTACTTGAATGGAGAGAGATTTTGAGACAAAAACTCTACAGTATAATGGTTGTGCAATATGGTTTTAGAAAACATTAAAAAGAGAGAAGATAGGGAGAACCCATTCATAAAATACTCATAAAATAGTACAAAGACATAATAACATGAAAATATGAACATGGTATGAAAACATGAAATACATACCACATAACAGAGAACTTGGATGGAAAGAAATGAAAAGAGGTGTTTACCTCTGGATGTAATATTCCTTGAGAGCCTCTTTAGGGGAGAGGTTTTAGTCTTTTGGAAAAACCAAGATATCTTGGATGTGGGTAGTTTATATGTAAGGTTATTTTAGTATATCATAGACAAGTCATAGAGCTTGATAGGAGTGAAGAGAAGAATAAGTTAGGGTGGTTTTATAGTGGAGGAGAGGAGTGAATTTTGAATCTTTTATTCATTATTTTATTAATTCTCTCAATACAACCAATATTGTTTTTTCATGTGACCCCTAACAGTACTAAGTGAATTTATGTTAGAACCTAGAGGTTTCAAATCATCCTTACTTAAATTATGACCTGATAAATCATGTATTTATCATTTATCATAAATTATCGTATTTTATTATTCACCCAAAATTCATGTATTTTGGAAAAATCAAAGAAGTTCACCCTAAACATTGTTAAACATGTATAATTTCAAAATGAAGTCCAATTTTTTAAAATAATTTTCTTAATATTTTTAATTTTATTTTAAAATAAAATCATAATGTATTCCAAAAAAACACATTAAATCTCTAACTCGTTTTATAACACCTTGAAAAATTAATCAACATCCCATAAAATTATCTTATAAAAATTATAAACTAAAAAAACAATTTTTTATTACATTTTATGAAAATAATTTTCCATTTTAAAGTATTAAATTAATAATAAAATTATAATTAAAATATTTATTTCATTCAAAAATACCAACATATAAACTTTCATCGTTTTTCACTTTTAAGATGTATAAGTTGAATTTATACATTCCTGGGTAAAGTTTCTTTTTTTAAAAATTTATATTAGTTACTATTCATAAGAGTACATTGCTATTCATAAGGGTGTGTTCATATTCACCAAATATTATGTTTTTCTAATTAGACAGAAAACATATTACTGAATGCTATTATGTATGTCTGTATTTCGAAATTCAAAATACAGAGGTGGAAAAATTATATTTAAATGGATAGGTTATAAAAAAGTGGTGTTTGTAGAGACTCGATATTTCATGAATTTTATATTAAATTGATTTTTAAATTATTAGGGTGTTATATTATCCCCTCCTTACAAAAATTCAATCCTTGAAATTCTAAATTGAACATCGAAAGTTAATGGTTGATACTTGAAAATTCCATGCTGGGAAACCCACATAATGAATATGTGTAAAATATCCTATTACTATGAGGAAAGGGAAATGAAATTGTTAATACAAAACAACACATTCTAATTGGACAACATATTCATGGAAGAATAATCAATCCATCATGTAGTGATATTAATCTCTAAAACTCCATACAATGATAAAATTAAACCATTTCGTATATTTTTAATAATTAAAAAATATAGTGATTCAACAAATTAAAATGAAGTTCTCTAAATTTCCAAGATGAACATATCATTAAACCTTAATCAATAAGAATCAGGTCTAAAATTCACATTTGAAACATGTGAATAACTTCATCATGTATCCTCTAGAAATATAGAAATAACTTGAATTACCATAAAAATCAAATTGGAAACATGCATTCTTCCATATTCTTTAAGTAAGATACATGTTATTCGATATATTCCTTAAATTCAAAAGTGTTGTAAACTCCATTGATGATAGCATAGACCACTTCTAAACACGTCAATAATTAGTTCCAAGGTAGTCATAACTTATCTGAATCAATCATTTCTTTATCATTATCTCAACATCAGATATATATTAAGGTTTGTTTTTTCCTCAATAATGTTTTTTAAATACTTTATATTTTCACTGAATCACCTTTCCTTTATACCATTCATTATATGACCTCCAATACATAATGAAATAATACTGCAGTACAATCCTTATATATCTCATAATTCTTATAAAAATAATATCATAACATAGTTCATTAATCCAAACACATAAATACATTATTTATTCTACTTCAACCATAGTAACATCATATACTTGACGTTGATCCCTTTTCTTTTTCATATCTATATTTCCATGACTCTTGGGACATTGATTTGTGTAGTGTCCCATATCAAGATATTTGAAGCATGGAATATAGGAATATTCTTTCCTTGTCTTTCAATTATGAGCATGGTGGCGTTTTTCTCCACATTTGATGTAAAATATGTTTCCTCTTATTCATATAACAATGTGTTTCCATCCACAATTATCACATGTGGTGAAATAAATCTTCCCTTCTTCCCTTTATCAATTTTTTCTTTTCCATCCTCTTCTTCTTTTTCTTCCCTTCAAAGACATTATACATAGAGAAGTTTTTACATACCTGGTTAACACGTGATACTATTTCCTAATATGATGAAGATAATTTGGAGACAACATTCCTTCTAAATTATGGATTAATACCATTAGATATATGATCCTTCATACTCTTTGCATCACGCGCATTGGGATATTCTCATTCCTTATACTAGGTGTAATTTATAATTAATTACATATTGTATATTAGCTCATAAAATTATAAACTCTCTATATCTCTAAACATGGTATTACACGTTACATAAATTTATTAATAATAAATCGTAGAACCATATACTTTGTTTACTTTGGGGGCATAAATCCATTATATTTGTTTTTAGTAAGCTTATAAATTTACCAAATAATATTCCCCAGGATTGTCGAACCTAGAGTGCATCAAGGCCCATCGTCGTGCACCAGTTTCTGTTTGTGTCTAGATCCAATTGGTTTTCTCAGATTTTACCCCTAGATACATCTATTCCAGAGCCACCTATACTTGTTTATATCCAGACAAGGATGTATTTTCTTGATAAACAACATAATATATTCCTTACAAAAATTCTAGGATGTCCTCGTATTATTATCCCCAAAGCCAGTATTTGGGGTTTTTTCACTAATATACATTTTAAATATCTAGTTTCCATTATTCTACTAAACATCCTTTGATACTAACTATAACACCAAGACCCCAGATGCCCGGAGCCGGTGCATTATTTTAATACATTGGAATGACTATAAGGAATCAAATCCTGAAAGACAGAATAGTTTAGTAGTTTTGGGAAACCACATACATACATAAGTTCATCATTACATCTTGATAATAAATAAAACATTTATGTTTTATTGGGAACATCCACCACTCTAAGATTATCATTGTATGTCAATCAGAAAAGCAAAATTCTTTAAGTCCTGAGAAAATAAAACATAAAGAAGGGGTGCGCTCAAACACTCAGTATGGGAATGAAATATAGAATAAGATATCATAAACATAAACAATAGTAATGGTGAATAATTGAAAACACATGTCTCTAAATGTGAACACATTATGTAAGGAATATTAGCTGAGTAAATAATTCCATAAAAAACAAAAATAGGGGTATTCTACTAGATGAATAACCATATGAAATTTAAATTAATAGATTTATAATGAGGGAAATTCATATGTTTGTTATTTTAAAATATACCATCAATGCCTCATCCAAGAAATCTAAAAATTATTAAGGCCTTGTCCAGAACCACAAATATTAATTTTTTCAAGGCCTCATGCGAAAAACAAAGTTTGCCTCATTAGACCACTGATGCGCTGATGGGCTATAGCAGGCCCCACCTGATACATAATAAGTTCAATGAAATACTCATATGAATGGGGATAAACATAAACAATATACACATTCATATTAAAACTAACATATTAAATGTAAATAAATTTCCTGAAACATTAAGCATAAACACTAACCATTCAGAGTAAATTGGTGAATTGATTTAACATAGCACATCCACAATCAAAATAATCATAAACCATTCAGTTAAATATGGTCGATGATAAAATAGGAGATAAATCTAGATGAATAACAAGATTCAATAAGAGATTCTGTCTTAGATTAAGATACTTTTAAACGAGACCATAAAAAATCCTAAGGAAATAATCATTACAAATTCAAAAGTGTCACATACTACCTTGAAACATTCAAATCATAATCCCTTATAATATCATCATAAAATGATACTCTTGATATGATATACCAAAGTAAAATACATAAACCACATGAACTGAATAAGTGGTGAACAAGGCATATACTTCATAAAAGTTAATGTGAGAGGAGAAGAAAGCTTTTTACTTTTGAAAGAAGACTTCTATTGGAAAATAATTTGTATTTTACATGAAAATAGATTGTAAACAATTATATCCCTGAAAATAAAAGGTAAATACATTGAAATTATATTTGAGTCACAAATGATTTCTCTCTGAAGTGAAATCATGTAAAAATAGTTCTTAATATTCTTTAGAAATAAAACATTTTAGAGCATTTTAAGGAAAATATTTAAGTGAATTTTAAAGTAGAAATGCATGATTGTTTTCTTAAAACCAGAAATGTTCCAAGATAAATATTCATGATAAAATGATTTATTTTATAAAAATGATTTTGGCTTAAAATATATTCAGGAGTACACATGAAAATGGGAAACAAATTGAGAAGTTCCCTTGAATCGGGTTTGTTTATCTGGATAAAATTATTCAATGATCCTTTTAAAACATCTAAATCCCCGTAAAATAATAATGAATTATGGTTGTTAAAAATATATAGGAAATCCAATATTAATTTATTTGGATTAAATTAGAATAAATAATAATTAATTTAGGTTACTAGAGAATAAGAGTAACTTGAATGAAAATGGAGGTTCAGGTAGAAATCCCTTACCACTTTGTAATCATTCGATTCATAAGCCTCAAAAATAATAATATTTAAATGATAAATTTAAAACCATGAAAATAAAGATATTAATTATTTTTTACATCAATGGTCATTATACATACACCATACACATGTATTATTAGTAAATACGGAATATCTCACAAAATTGGAAGTGAGATGAAGAAACCCTTACCTTAAGTCTGATGGTGTTCTTCACTTGGTTATAGTGTCCGGGATAACCAAATTAAATTCATTAATTAAAATTTACAGAACGTATTATACATGTTATTTATTTATTATAACATTATTATGTTAATTCATGGCCTTTTTTATGGGTTAAGAGGCTCAACTTCATTTTTTTACCTTGAGTGAAGATGAATCATTATACAATTATTTAATGATAATTGTTTGGGTTAATTGGTTGTTTTTGAACACTACAAACTCAATTTTCTTCATAAATCAAAACCTTGTGTGAAAAAGGATTATAGAACCATAGATGATAAATAATACATATATTATAGTGTGGTTCAACCATAATAATGGTTGAATCACCAGAATTTAATATGGTAATAGAAATTGAAATCCCATCGTCCTTGAATGTGGTAAATTAGAACATCATGGATGGTGTTTTTATTTTTTTAATAAAATAATAGGAAAGAAGAGATGATGAGGAATTATTCCATTACCATGAAAAAATTATATTAAATATAAGATATTGTATTCATCAGAACATTTGGATGAAATTAGGTGAAAAGATAAAAATAAAATAAAGTATCTCGAAATGAAAGAAAGTTGAGAAAACCATTACGAAAAGTCGATAGCCTAACAGCATCGTTTAAAATTTCAAAAAATAATTTTATAAGAGAAGAAGGGAATATAATCATTATTAAATAATATGGAATGTAGGGGGGTAAGGAATGACATATACCAAAATAATATAATTTAAATTAAAATACAATAACATAATAAGATTGATTGAAAAAGAGAGAGATTTTGTGATGAAAATTCTGCAGTATAACGGCTATGCAATATGGTTTTAGAAAACATTAAAAAAATAGGGGATAGGTGGAACCCATTCATAAAAGACTCATAAAATAGTATAGGGACATAATAATATGGAAATAATAATATGGTTCGAAAACTTCAAATATATACCACATAAAAGAAAACATGAATGGAAATAAATGAATAGAGGTGTTTACCTCTTGAAGTAATCTTCCTTGAGAGCCTGTTTAGGGGAGAGGTTTTGGTCATTTGGAAAGACCAAGAGCTCTAGAATGTGGGGAGTGACTAATTAAGGGTAATTGGGTAGATATTATACAAGGAACCAAGATTTATAAGAGTTAATAGAAGAGTATGTGAGGGGATGTGGGGGTTTATAGTGGAATAGGGGACTGAATTTTGAATATTTTATTCTTATTTTATTAGTTCCCTCAAGACAACCAATAGTGTTGTTTCAATTGACCCATAAAAGTTAAAAGTGCATGTATGTCTGAACCTAGTGGGATTACATCATTATTACTTCACTTATGACCCAATAAATAATGTATTTAGCATTTATAAAAAATTATTGTATTTTTCAGTTCACCCAAAATTCATGTATTTTAGAAAAATCCTAAAAATCCACCCTAACCATTTTTTGATGTGTAGAATTCCAAAATGAAGTCAAAAGTTTCAAGATAATTTTATAAATATTTTTAATTTATATTTTATATAAAATAATAATTAATTCCAAAAAACCAACTTTATAAATATAAATCATTTTATAACATCTTGAAAAATTAATCAAGGTCCCATAAAATATTCTTATAACCATAATACAATAAAATAAAAACTTTAGAATACATTTTATGAAATAAATTTCCATTTAAATTATTAAATTAATCCTAAAATTGTAATTAAAATATTTATGACATATAAAAATACCCATACTTATAATATGATCCTTTTTTCACATTTAAGATGTCTATATTGTATTTATACAATCATGGGTGACTTTTTTATTATTTTGGCCAATTTACTATTCATTATTATTCATAATGGTATGTTACTATTCATATGGGTATGTTAATGTTCACCAAATATCATGTTGTCTTATCCGACTCTTAATATCTTAATGAATGCAACCATGTATGCCTTTTATTTGAAATTCAAAACACAGAGATGGAAAAATTATGTTTACTTGGATAGGTTTTAAAAAAAGTGGTGTTTGTAGAGACTCAATGTTTAATGAATTCTATATTTAATTTATTTGTAAATTCAGGGGGTGTTACAACACATAATATTGAAGGGGAGATCCCTCCTTGGTGGTTGGCTAATGGGAGCATATGTGAGACTCCTTTATAGTGAATTGAATGCATCCTCACAATTTTTATCAAACACAAAATCAGAATCTTTTTTGTAGCAATTGTGAAAATGGAAGTGTGATTTTACTAAAAACATTAATAAATCGATGGTGAAAACTAGCATGACAAAAGAAATATCACAACTCATGATCACATTTAAATATGGAAGGGATAAAATTAATTCAATTTTATATTTATCAACTTGAATTGCCTTAATTGAAATGGAATTCCCAAGCACTATCCCCCACTCCATAATGAAATTGAATTTCTTATAATATAAAACAAGAAAATTTTCTATGCAGTGGAGGCGTACATAACCAAGGTGTTCTGAAAAATCATCCAAAGAAGAACCATACATAGGAAAATCATCAATAAAGGCTTCTATAAAACTCTCAAGGTACTCAGAAAAAATTCTCAACATACAACATTGAAAAGTACCAGGAGCATCACATTGACTGAAAGGGATCCTTCTGTATGGAAATGTGCCTAATGGATAGGTAAATTTTTTCTTTTCTTGATCCTCAGGGGATATATAGATTTTAAAATAACCCAAATATCAATCAAGTAAACAATAATGGGAATTAACATTCAATCGTTCTAACATTTGGTCAATGAAAGGTAGAGAAAAGTGGTCCTCATGCGTGGCTTCATTTAGTTGGTGTTAGTCAATAAAAACTCACCAACTATTTTTCACATGTGTCGAAACAAATTCATTCCTATCATTTGACACAACTTTTGTTCCTATTTTTAGACACAATTTTCACTAGGCTAACGTATATACTATCAAATATTGGATAAATGATCCCAGCAGCAAGTAATTTACTGACCTCCAATTTTACCACTTCAAGAAGAGTGGGATTAAATCAGTGATGAGATTGTCTTATGAGCTTAGCCTCATCATCCAAAATTATATGGTGCCTAAAATTATAATGGATAATACTATCAATATAAACCAATATCCACCCTATCTCCTTTTTACAATCTCTCACAAGGATGAGCAGTTTGGATTCCTGTTGTGGAGAGAGGTTATAGGAAATAAAAATGGGAAATTGGTCAATACCCTCAAGATATTAATATTTTAAATTTTAAGGAAGTTGTTTAAATTCCAAAAACAAGTGGTTTTAGGATTGATTGATGGGGTTTAGGGGGAGTGAGGTCTATGCAACTTTCTATTTTATCATGTTTTATTCTCTAAGGAAAGATAATATTTGGAAGTGATATATACAGAACCATCAACAGTGATGGGTACTTCTGAATGAACACACTCATAAATTAAAGAAAAGATTTTATATTTTTCAGACTGCACACCATAATCAAAACATGAATCAAAACTCAAATCATACAAGGGAGAAGAATAAAAAATGATTTAGAGTATGGGTTGAGGAGAGAGTTTTGTGTGTGTGTTTTTTGAGAGCACATACATTGAATATACCAAAATACTGGAGTGGTCTTCAACTAGGTGTTTCATTTCATCAAGTATGTTAAAACATAACTTTTCTCCACCTAACTCCATGGATAGACCACCACTATGAATGTTGATGATCATCTTTTCTTTTTTGAGGAATGACCTCCCATGTATGAGTTGTGCATGTTCTTGGGTTGGGCTTTCCTCCATCTGAAGAGTATAGATGTCGGTGGGGAAGATTAGATTATTCACACTTACAAGGACATCCTCAATCACTCTTGTTGGATTTTCAGTACACTGGTTGGGACATTACATGACAATACATTTTGGTTGAATCGCTCCAACCTATAAAAAAGTATACATAGAGTGAGGTGTTAAATTAATAGAAACACCTAAATCTATCATATCATCAAAAAATAAGGTCTCCTATATGGTACATGGTATCATGAATTTTCTCAAATCCTTGATTTTTGAGGACATTTCTACTAGATCTATGGCCGAGAAATTCCTTCCCATGTTTAATCTCTAATTCCAATTTATCCTCCTTCTATGGGTGAAAATATCTTTATGAAATTTTCTCATGAAAAGGGATTTTTTTAACTACATCCAATAAAGGAATGTTAACATGGCCATTTTTTAATGTATCCATTATTTATTTATAAATTTCATTTTTAAAATTTATATTATATATAGATATTCTTTGGGGGGAAAGGAAGAGCAATGGATTGTTTATGGGAATCCTCAATGATAATTCGATTACCCTTTTTGTTTTGATTTTCTTTACTCGAAATTTTTCTGGGTTGGGAAATATATTTTTCAAGATGGGGACATACATGTTGTCTACATAGAAGAATCTTATTTACCACTATGAATTTTAACTTCACATACAATTCCTTTTTCATTCAAATTGGAAATGGGTTGGGATGGTAGTTGTTAAGAACCTTGCATCTTAATATTACAGATGGGGTTTTCCAATTTCCCAAATTGAGTTCGCGGGTTGTGAATAGCTGATTGCGTGGTTTTTTGGAACTGTAGGTTCTGGGATTCCATTTGATTCATCATATCCTAGAGGCTTGGTGCATATTTGGGAGGGGGATGGTTTTGAGAAGGTGAAGTACAAGAAGGATTTATACCTTGGCATTTTTGATACCAAGTCTTCTTGGGGTTTCTTAAGTTTCCACATTATCAGAACTGGGGTTGTACTTGCCACCTAGGGTTTGGATTTGGAATGAATTGTTCTTTCATGAAGGGAGGTGCTTGTAGGAATGGATGCCCAAGGAACACAGTCGCACAAGACTCAGGTTAATATTGAAGTTATGGGATCTAGTCATAAAAATGAGTATTTTCATAACAAATACCACAACGTAATTGAACCGAGGAAGAGTGTGAGTTACCTTTTTCATGATCTAATTACCATAGAAGGGTATGCATGTCATCATGTTTATTATCTACCTTTTGTTTTAGGGATGAATGAATTACCTCATGGACTCCTCATGTTGGTTAAATAGCTCGAGTATGAAATTTTTGTGCATTTTGAGCCATGTTGGATATTATGTCATGAGCAGAGGAAGGAGTTTTATCCACTAGGGCACCACCAGTTTCAGAATCAATCATTCCATGATCCATGGGGATAAGTCCCTCATTGAAGTATTGGAATAAAAAAAATCACAAATTTTTTTGTGGGGGTAGCTTGAGAAATGTTTTTTAAATTTATCCCTACATTAATGAAGGGTATCTCCCTGTGATTGCCTAATACAACATATTTATTTATTAATCATTGAAGTTCAGGAGGCATGGAAGAAATTATCTAGAAAGAGTCATTTAAGGTCATTTTATCCCCCAATTGTGGGAGGTAGATAGTATATCCATTATTTGGATACACCATCAAGGGAGAAAGGGAAGGCCCTAAACAAAATTAGGTCCTCAGATACATTTTGGAGTTTCATGGGGGAGTACACTATGTTGGACTCTTTGAGAAGTTTGTGAGGGTACTCACAATTAAGACCATGGAATTTGGTCAGTAGGTGGATGATTCACGAACACAACTCAAAGTCGGCTACTTCCTCAGGATATTAGATGTATGCAGGTTGGTACTAGTATTTGAAACCATGTTTTATTAGGTTTTATTGGGTTAGATTTTTGATTTTTTAAGGACCACATGAAGTTCCAAAAGGGGTTCCTCAGTGTTACTAGATTGAGTTTCTCTAGATGCCTTGATTTGTGAGCAGAGTGATTTTTCAATTTTAGGGTCAAATTCAAGTTGTGTTTCTCTACCATATTATTTCATGAAAAAATGATGTCCATTTTGATTGATTGATTGATTGTTATTTTAAAAAAACATTTTATTGAAGACTAATCAAATGAAAACATTTAATAAATTAAAGGTGGAAATAAAAGATAATGTTATACTACATAATTAGAGAGAGAGAGATAAAACACACAAAAACAAACAAAAATAACTATAAAAACCCAAAACAAAAACATTCAAATGGGGGTATAGGATATTGAAAGGAGTACTAATAAAAATTAAAATAAATATATAAAAGGAAATAAATAACAAAAAATGACCTTTTCTCCCCCGTAATGGTGCCAAAATTTGATCGTGTTGTCGAGCATGTCAAATTTTTTGTTTATGTTTAACTAGATTTTGTACAGTATCGCAGCAACACTAGGTCGTCTCTCGATAGAGCCTTAGATCAATAATTATAAAATCATGTGTTTATTATGAAATTAAATATTGGAATCTGGTTTTATAAAACATGGGTTTTTAGTATTAAAATTTTAAATTGAAACTATGTTACTAAGTGAGATAAATAGGTTGGATAAATCGTGATCAACCATAGTAAGTGTCCCTTTATGCTCAATCCATTATCACTTCCAAGGGGAAGGGAACAATCATTGATTTATTTATTTTATACATACTGAAACAAGTAATGGTATTTGATTTCATACTAGGGTACCACAAAGGATTTTATTAATCAATGATATTGATTATTCGTGACTGCTCAAAATCAATAATCATGAATTGATATAAAAATGACACTCAATCAAAGAATCACATAAACAATGTGATGAATGATGTGATTTGAGTTAATGATAAAATATTTCAAAAGAAAAGAAAATTCATATTCATAGGTTCAATATCTTGGAATCTACCAACCTACATAATCCATTCTCACAATCATGAAAGGGAAGGGGTGAGAAAAGAGGCAACCTCACACAAATCTTCACAAGACCCGGGTTATGCATGGATGCATGAGGATTCTTGTTCAGTTGATTAATATTTGATCATACCATAATAAACAAAAATTAATGATCTAGAAATGTAAAAAAATATTCAAAAAAATGTAAATTAAATTACCATTTGAATATTACATGTGTAGTGCTCAGAATTACAACAAAAGACACCCCCAATTTGATTACTAAGAAGCTTACAAGTACATGAGGGAGAAGAGAAATAAAATGGGTGAAGAGACCTCTAAAGTTACACTCACCCTAACCCCTAGTATTTCCAACTAATAGGATGAGGGTGAGGGTTGATGTTATAGAAAAAATATCTCAGTTTCCACAAAATAAGTCAATTGTCTAAGTGACTAAGTGACTATTCGAGTCTGAATTTTTACTCCTTTTTAGATGTCTGATTTACTGATCATAAAATAGTGAAAATGACTTTAAATTTTGTGGAGATTCATACCTTCATGTTACATGTCCATGGGAGGTGTAATCATCCTAATTGTATCTCTGAGGCCCAAGTTATGGACCCAATAAAGAGGGGCATTCCAAGCTGACTAATTAAGAATTTCTTCAGATTGTGGGCCTATTTTGAGCCTCCAAATTGACGAATTGGGCTCCCAAATCTTCTAGAGAAATGAATCTGACATTTTTCTTCATTCATAAACCCATTTTTTTAAAATTTAGTGCACATATTATCCAAATTATATATTAATTTCCACATTCATGCCTGGGATCTCACGCAGTTTGGCCCATTTTGATTGAATTCCATCACGGGCTCTCAAAATCACATCCTCTTACAATGTAATTACCAAAAGAAGTAAATTTTCCCTATTAAATAGTGATAAAAATTAATTTATTTAATAAAATATGAAGTTAAATTTATTATTATATTTTTAATATTTATTACATAACCAATTTAAAATAGTTGTGTAAGGGTGGAATTGAATAGTCAATCATTATGCGATCAAATAAACGTAATGTTTCATGGGAATTTAAGTAAATTAAATACTATATTTTATATACCTAATTATGTGTTGGTTAAGTTACAATGTATTATAAAAAATCCTAATAAATGTGGACTTAGATGTTTGTATAATGATAAGTGAAGAAAAACTGAGCAAAATAAACATTATATGTGTTTAGTAATGTTTATAATGAGTTAAATTTTATAGAAATAATTTCATGGTATTTTCATTAATATTTTGTCTATGAGGGAGATGTATGTAATTTGAAAATTAAAATTGGATCATAAAAGGACAGTTTCTGTTATTTTAGACTATTAACCACCACCAATTATCTCATGATTGAGTTTTATGTTTATTTTTATTTATATATCACTACTAACATCAACTCAATGTCATATAAGGGGTTAATCTTGTAATACAACATTAATTTTTTAATAGTAATTAAATTAAAATCTACTGTTTTAAATAAATTTTTACGTTTTATTTTCACCCTTTAAAATTATTAAATGCTATAATTTCTATAAATATTACCTCTTTAGATATATTCAAAATACTATTTTTGATGTTTCTTTTGAATACGAAAGTGATCCATAGACATAAAATAATAATCATGGATAATTACCCTATTATTAAATATTAAATTTTGGTTAATCACTTAAATATAATATATTTTTAATAAATATCATCTTATATTCAATTTATAATATTATTCATTTCAATCTATATCATGATATAATTTTTATGTTAGGAATGATGAATTTTCATAGCCTCTACAATCACTGTGTAAACATTTTGATAATTAAATTTTCATATAATTCTAAAATTCATAAATACACCACAAAATAATTTGTTAGAAATATTTCTTATCCATTAAGTTGAAAATTTCCATACATCCCTTTAAATAATAGCTCAATGTAAATATAATTGAATTTTCCCAATGATCCGCAAGCATTTCATCAACAGTAATAAAAGTTTTCAAATTTATATTGATAGAAAAATTAATATATATTAATTAGAGAAATATTTTATAATATTTTGAGTGAATCATATTGAAAACTAAATTACATTAGTATGGATAAAATGTCATATATATATCAGGATGATTCCATAAATGATATGGTTTTGCAAAAAATATTATTTTGTTAACTATTCACAAAAAATCAACATGCATAAAAAAATATAAAAAATCAACTTAATATAGTTTGAAACTATATATATAAAAACTGTAGTAAATATTATCAAATCATAAAACTCAAATGAAAACATTTAAATTTTAAATAATCTCATATAGAATAAAGAAAGATAGTTTATCTAGAATAATTACTATTCTTTTCTCAAATGGAAAATCTTATTCTTGTTTCAAAAATTGATAAAATTATTGACATAAAATTACATATAATTAATATAATTATCCATTCATAAAATTTCTAATAGTTAAATAATTATTTAAATAGATCATAATATGAAATCATTTTAAGAAAATGGATTTATCCCTCAAATAAATCCTCTCTTTTACACCAAATAAGCATAAATATTTGAACTCTACAAAATATATGTAATTAAAAGTATTAAATTATTTTGTGCATAATACATAGACACAAACATATGATTAATGAAAATATATAATTTCATAATCCTTGATAATAATAAATCATAAAACTGATATATTATTTAAAATATATTGGTTCTCAAATTCCTCCCATTATCCTCAACTATATTTATAAAAATGTATATATGTTATCACTTAATATTATTCAAAACAAATCCAATTATTAGTATATTTGTGATCTTGATTAATGATTCCCAGATACATTTATTTAATAGTATAGGCTAATCATGCATCGATCTTCTCAATTATTTCTCTTTTAATTCCCAATGGGTATCAACTCAATAATCTATTCTTCTACCAAGGAATACATTACTTAAACATAACCATAATTTTATATAGTGAATCATATATGTTTTAAATATTAACATAAATAAGGATTCACTATATAGAGTGTCTTTATGTTTATCCTTTATGATCTGCATCACATACTCATATTTAATTTCATCTGTATGGTCTCCTGAAATTTCTGTTTTTGATTTCATGTTTTAAATATCGCAAATAGATAAATGCTTCATGGGATTATATTTTCCATGAATATAAATTTAATTTATCTTCCATATTCTCTAAAAATTATTGAATACTCTCAAATAAATATTAATTATCCTTCCATAAACCATATGTATTATCCTGGATATTTTACATACCATTGTACTAATAATACTTTTATAATTATTTCCATAAAATATATTATGTACGATATTTAAAATATTATATTTCATCTTTAGGAATTTATGATTACATTAAAAATTATGATTTTCTATTATGTATAATCAAATATATCTTTTAGGTAGAGATATTTCATGTTAAGAGGTAAAAGTTACATATTATAGTGAGGATCTCACATATTAAACTCTCAACCAAAATATTCCGGATCCATATATTAATATTAATATAAAAAACCACCATCCAAGTAAAAAGATCATACTTTTTTAGAAAAAATCCCTCATAAGGATTATAGGCTTTATTTTTTATTAGATTAACAAAGGTTGCTTCACAGAATAATGAAGGAAGGGGATTCCCATATTTGGTAAAGCTGGAAATCAATATGGCTAAGACGAAAACCAATTTTACCCATGGTTTTAGTGATATCATATTTTGAGAAATAGGGATTCCAAAAACATGCATGGTGGTGTTTGAAGCAAGTCATGGTTGATTGGAGGAGAAAAAATTAAAAACGGGAAATGGTAAGATACAACACCTATGATGTTTCATATTTTTTCTAAAAAACACATAGGTCCATATAGTTAGACATGGATATGAATTACTAGAGGAGAATATAGATGAAAGAGGACAATAATGTGAGAAAATACCATTTTACTAGGCATGGTGATATGTAAAGAACGTGTGATATTGGAGGATTCATCATCATGATTAGAGAATGGCCTGGTGGTTTGGGTAATCACGCATGTGCCATAGGGAGAAACACTATGGCCATGTTAGAGGACATGATTTAGAGTATTTATATCTATGTGAAAAACAAAAAATGGGAGGCTCTACATATGGTGGTCATAGTTTTGAGGTCAAATATCCATGTTGCATTCACTACACCCTGTAAAATAACATTTCAGCATTTAAAAAGGAGATTTGAAAAAAACTCATTTAAAAAACCTTTTTAGGTTTATGGAAGTTGTAAAAGTTATGTAATTGATGGTTTTAGTTGGTTTTTTAATTCTTAACATCATAAATTTAGTGAATTTATGGAATTTACATTAAAAAGGGGATTTAAAATATGGTTAATAAAATGAGGGAATACATATCTTTCTATATAACAACATGTATAATGTGAAGGGTTAAAGAACATATTGTAATTTACAGATCCTATTTCAAAGGTTAATGGTGGAAGATAATTTTTTTGTCAATATTAATTATAACTTTGGATATTTAGTATTTCAAGTGAAAAAGAAGAACCATCTTTCATTGTGAAAATTTATGTCATAATTGTTTGAATAATAATACTGCATCATGAATCAGAGTGAGTTTGGTCGTGTGGGATAAAAATGAGATTTCAAAATGATCATGGTATTGAGCAATTAGGGTTAGTGAGACCACTCTAAAATTCTAGTTCTAATGCAATTAGAATTAGTGATTTTAGGGAACATGATCATTTCCATTCATTCTCCTTAGACATAGCTTAGTATGGAAAAACCAAGCAAAATATAATGAGTAATATACTATTTTCATTAGCGAGAGTGAAAGATGGAAATAAATATTATGTTATGTGAACATGATTTATAACCGAGGAAGATAATTTTCAAATTTCTATACATGATATTAACCCAATATCAATGTGTAATCCCTGATAAAGGACTAACATTTTTTATTTAAGAGATGGTTTTTATTTCTATCTCCATTTATGGTGATGATTTCTAACTACAAATGTATTCCATGCATTGAAGGTAGTAACTTCCAATTGTGAAAAAACTTGATGAAACATTTTTAATGTTATTGGGAATGGATGTAGTTAAAAATAATTAAGTAATGACATATAATATAAAAATTATATCCTTATTGGAGAAGGATCATCAATAATTTTATACAGATTATAAATTGATAAAAAACTTTGGAAGTACAATAAAAAATCCTATTTACAAAAAGTTAATGTTGTGAAAAAATATCACGTTTTTCGGAAACATTTTATTAAATTTCAAAAGTATATTTTATCAATCAAGAGGCTAATTTACAGGTTTTATGAAAATTTTTGATTTGATAATGAATTAAAATGAGATGGTTGGAGTCTTTTTTGTTATCTAAATGTGGTTATTGATGATATGTGAGCACTCAGTCAAGATCTCAAAGATCAGAATACTGTGAAGGGTATTATATAATGACATTATCTTAATTTCACCAAAAATGTGTATGTTATATAAGTAAAAACCAAAATAAATAAGAATTAGTAGTTTTAATAGTCTCCTAACTGATTATAGAATGTGAGATGAAGGTAATGAGTCAAGAATTTAGTGGGGTGCCCAAGTGGTGTCCATTAATTCCATGAAAAAACTCTCAATAATGGTGAATCTATATGTTAATTAAGATGATGATTTTATTCCTTTTCTCCTTATAATATTGAGAGAGGAAGAGCAATCTTCAAGATAAATGTTACCCATTCATTCTTTATATGTGGAAAGGAAGAAATATTGCAGCTAAATTTACCAGGAACTATCATGAAGATAATAATGAATAAAAGTAGGATAAAAAGGTAAAAATAAATATGGAAGGTACAAATACCTTCCAATAGGCATCCTTCAAAAACATACATTTTCCTTCTAATGTAGAGTATTTTTATAGGAAAAGTTAAATATAAGAAGATAAAGATATAAATGATGAACATGTGTGGATGGATATTTTAAATAATTCAAAATGGTGATAATGGTGATGGGAATGAAAGAGTTGTGTTTATATTTTTTTAATCATATTTTACTTGAGGTATACCTTAAATAAATTAGAGTTTGGAAAGTAAAGACTTAGAAGTAAAATGTAGTGGTGCATAATTCCATGCATTATATACAAAAAAAAGAAGAAAATACAGTGTATAGGTCTATATTTAAAAAACTCATGTAATAAATTTATTGAAATTAGAGGATAAAATTTTAATAGAATCATAAAGTGGATGAAAAAACTAACTCACTTATGATTAAGAAAAAACTATCAAATATATATTTAAAAATATTGAGTGTATTGAAAAATATTTTTTGAGTAGGCATTGAAAGTGTGAAGATGAAGAAACACTATTGAAACCTAATATAATGAAAATGAATTATAAATAAACATATTAAATTAAATACAAATGGATTTATGAGAAACTATATATACATATTCCTAAAATAAAACAATTCATAGATAAATTAAAAATAGATGTGAATCATGATGAAGAGAATTAGAGAGAAGCAGTTGTAACTAAATCAAAAGAATTAATTCCTTAATAGAATAAAGATCTTTATGTCATTGAAATGAAATATTTCTGATGGTCAATGATTCTAAAAGTAAAACAATGTTTACATTTTTTGTGAGAATTTGGGGCATACTTACTATGTATGATCAATATCTATGATTTTTTGAGATAAATTCCAATCTAAATAGGAAAGGATAATTTCAAAACATTCATTTTGTTTTAATTAATATAACTTTTTAATGGTTTATGTAATTAATCAATTAGTTGTTCATTAATGGGGTTACATTGTGCATCAATGATATCGTTATGTGGATGAAATAAAAAGTTTGAGAATTATTCTAAAAGGATAGAAAATAAAAATATATTTTCAATTTTGTAAGAAGAATAATAGTTCTTGGATCTAGATACTCATGTAAAATAATCATTGAAATAATGGTTAAAGAAATGAGGGTCATAAAATGTTATTATTTCTATAAATTTATTGAGGGAAAAAAATTTATCTTCATTATTCTTGGATGGTGTATGTTAATCATAAATTATCAAAACTAAATACTCATTATGATTATCAAGAGTTATAAGTATTATATAATTTCATTTTCGAACAATGATATTCTTATGATAGCTGCTTTTGAAATATCCAATATTGGAGACAAATGTCCCAAGAGAGATGATATTATCTTATTTGACTTTATATGTAAAAAAGTTCTTGGTCTAAGTCAATTATGTGACTTTGGTCATATAGTGGAGTTAAAAAAACTTATATAATTTTAAAAATAAATATGATTCACCTATTCTATATGAAAAAATAACCATGGTAAATTTATAAATTGTTAGAGAGGAATATTAGTGTATATTGTAAAAATAAGGGTAAAATGGGATATTTAATAGGAAATCATCCCCTTTGATTATTAAACATTTTGAGAATTTTGAAAAGAGTGGTTTGGTACATAAAATTCCCCATCTGACATATGATCACTCAACAAAGTGTTGTTCATGTCATAAAGGGAATATCATTAGAATAACCTATATGCCAATGAAGGTGAATAAATTAAGGGTTCATAAACTATTGTATATGGTTGTATGTGGGATAATATTACCATGTGAAAATATATTATGTTCCAGTTGTTGAATATTTTAGCGGGATGAAATGTTTGAAGATTATTTTGATAAAGGGAAATTTCTTTGATATTATTCAAAGAGAATAAAATAAATGTGTTATAAAAAGAATATTTTAAGAAATTATTGAGAAGAATGATTTTCTTATCATTGATATATAGAAAATTATTACTTCACATGAGTTCATTTCTCACAATAATCAACCTGTTTTAAAGGTTAAAGTTATGTGAAAAAACATAGAATGTAAGGAGTTTCATGGAGTAGTGAAAATTATGATTATAAATCTAATATTGACATATAGACATCAATTAATGTATTTTAATGAATATCAATGTGTAAGGATAAAATAATTGAAGGCAACGTTGTTGCATATCAGACAATACTGATTAAAAAAAGAATGAAGGCCTAAAAATAGTATTTTTATTATCAATGGTGGAACAAAAATATTTTAAAACTGTGGAAAATGATTATATTTAGATAAAGTCTATGAATAATGATATTGATCAATTATAGATGAATGATACATGTGGAGTTTTTATAAGAGAAAGTGAGAATAATGCTATCAGAACCAAGTAGGGGTTTCGAAATAATATTAATGTAGATGGAATGGTAATTAAGAATTAATAATAACATATGTCTAATGGGTTTTCCAAATTTGAATGAATTTATGTTGATTAGAAATTTATATTCATTAAATTACGTGAAACCATTCAATTATTATTATCTATGGTGGTTTAAAAGGGTTTCAATTTTTATCAATTGGATTTCAAATCCACTATCTTGAATGGAGTTGAAAAATGGGAAGTATTTGTTGAACAAGCATATGAGTTTCTCATTAATGAGGATGAAGGAAATGTGTGTTTTTTTAATAATGAATTGTATGTCCTTCTAAAACTACTATGATTATGTTATTCTTGGATAGATAAATTCTTAAAGATACACAGATTCCATAGAGTATGGGTAGATCATTAACATTAAATATATATGGAAAATATAAATGATTGACAGTGATAATATATGTTTATGATATAATTGTTAGTGGCTTGTAAAATATATAATTATTGTACGTATTAGATCTCATGTGGTGTGAATTCAAGATGTCTCTAATAAGTGAAATGCCTTTTTTCATTATCCTATAGTTAATTAAATGAATTGATGGGATAATTATCTCCAAAAATAAATATGATGAGGTGGTTTTAAGAATATTTTATATTGTGTATTCTAGTCCTATAAAAAATTTGGTGGATATAAGAATGAAAATGAGAAAATATGAAAAGTGAAACATGGTTGATGTTATTTATTATCAAGAAATCATTGTGAATTTTCATTAATTTACTATGACCTAACTATAAATTTTAATAAACAAATGTGAATCTTATCATTTTTAGAGTAATTCCAATGCATTAAACATGAAATATATGAAAAAATATATGTGTGAATCTATCACCTTATTGACTATAGGTTTTTTCTATTTTACTAATCCATGATTTGATTTGTTGGGATATTCTGATGCAAATTAGGAAGGTTCAGTCAGTGATAGAATATTTTCATCAGTAGGTGTATTTTATCTTGGTAGTTCAGGTATTTTATGAAAAATTAATAAGTAATATTTCATATCTTTGGGATCTACAAAATATAAATTCATCAATAAAAAAGAAATGTGAGCATAGTTGTTATGGATGATTAAGAAACATGATCATTTGTATGTATATATGATTTGTCATATTCTGATCATATAGAAGAACTCAATAAAATTTGTCTCAGAAAGAGCCCCATAAAATATTCATGGATCATGAACATTGAGATAAAATATCATTTCATAAATGGGATGGTGGAGAAATTAATTCTGATTTTAGAGGATGTGTCTACTCATGATCAAGTAACAACTATCATGATAAATAAACTAACGAAAGAGGTGTTTGAGAGGCATTATTTGGATATTGAATCCCAAATATATACATACACATAATTGGTTATAGGATGGAACCCCCACCCCTTTTGGTTTCTCATATGAGAAATGATTGTTTACTCATCTATAATTTTTGGATTTCTAATCATGACATGTGATAATTTTAGAAAAATGATATCTTTGGGTTCATTTAAAAAAGGGCATAAATTTCCAAGTGTGTTTAAAAGGTGAATAAGTGGAAAGGGGAGATTATGTTAATGAAAAATTAGGGGGTATGTGTGTTTTCTTAAATAATTTTTGGTCAATTTTCATGACAAATCATTCATTTAATTATTATTTCTGATAGCGAGCATGCCTCAAATGAATTTTTAAATTTTCATTAATGGGTCACCAGTACACATTTTGGATGTGGAATTTTTAAAGGTATATGATTTGGTTCTTGCATTATTTGGAGTGTTATCGATAAACCTAATGTGGGATATTGTTACAAAAAATACCTTATAAGTATTTTTGGCTTGTTTTTTGTTAGATTTTTTTAAAATGATTATTTATGTGAAGTTAGAGGTAGTAGTTTCCCGTGTTTCATGAAGGAAGATGTTAAAATAGTGAGAACCACGCCCTATTTATCACCATGGTGGTTTTGATGTCAACCTATTACAAACAAAACCCCCAAAATAGGTGTGGTAGTGTTCAAAAATGTCATGGTTAATAAGAGAAGATGAAATCCAAAATGGGAAATATCAGGGGACCACACCCATAATGAATAGAGTTTTGGAGGAAAATAACTAATGTCTTTACAATAGGATATGGAGAGGAATCTGTGGTTAATCAAATAATTTAAGGATCCCAACACATGTGAGACCACTCCATTTTACTATGTGTGGCAATTTGTGCCAACAACTATGAGACGTAGGGAGTCAATAATGGGTATAGGGAAATGAATGGAACTCTAGGTGTTCACCTATGACCCGTAGTGATCCACACCAGGGCTATTTTAGTTTTAATGATTTAAATTAATTTTGTCTATGTGAAATAAATTATATATGGAGGTTATAGAAGTGGTAGTCGGTGAATTGAGTCAAAATGTAAATATTTCAATCACCATTCCATGGTGTGTCCTATTCCATAATTTCAATCATCTGATATAGAGTAACCGATATGAATATACTTTGGGCCCTTATGGGTTCATATTTGAAAATTTATAGATAGTTTTAATCAATTTTTGGAAGCATTAATTTTTCCATTCAAGACATAGAGGGTATGAAAATCAACGAGATGATTCATAAAGTGTAGAAATATAAAATGGATGAAATATTTATTTTTAAGAAATAATGAAGAATATGAAGTGAATAAGAATATGGGGTAATTTAGAGATTTGAACTAGAAGGATGGTCATTGAATAAGGCGTTTTTTAGGTGATCCATTCTCTCATAAGGAAGCTCAACATTTCATGTTTTGAAGAAGAAACACTGTTATTGGGGAAAATTTCTATCTCCATTTTTTAATGATGAATATTGCATCTTGATGAGTATCAAGTTACCAGATGTGATAGAGTATTTAGTGTTCTAAACATTAATGTTAGTGAACTAGAAGGATATGTGAGACTGATCCAAATTTTTACTTGTAAAGAATTGAGAATTAGTGATTTTGGTGCATAGGAATATTTCTATGCATGCTTCACTGATATAGCTTAGTGTGGGTGACTATGTATAATACCTCATCAAATTTACTAAATTCATCTCTCATAAATAGGGAAGAGATATAATTAAATGTATTCCTCTTGGCAAGGGAACATTATCCATAATCAAGGAAGAACCATATAAAACATCAATACCTTGATTCACCGCACTATCAGGGTGTATTCTTTGATTAGGGACTAACATGAAACATATTTATTCATCTAAAATCAACTCAATAAAATTTTCAACACATTTTTATTCTAATTCAAAACTATTTAAAATAATTACAATAGTCCTTTAAGAATTCTATAGGGTTTCCAATATTTTAAGAACATAGTAAAATTAATTGTTTTTTAACATTTTATCAACAATTAATTTTCGTTATAACCTATTTTAAACCTTTTCATGTAATAACATTATTTTATAACCCTTCATTATCATTGTGAATTCAATATTCTTCCACTCCAACAATATATTCATGTAACTTACTAATATTATAATTATCTGAAATATTATAATTTGTTAAACTAGTATTAAGTTTGATAAATTCTATTACACATGAAACTGAATGAAAAAACCACAACATGTTTAGATAATTTTTTTAATAATTCTATAATAAATACTAATACGGTAAACCATTAAACATTTAAAAGTTAAATAATTAACATGACTTCATATTGAAAATTTAATTTTTGATAAAATAAATCATATTTAAAATAGTTATTTTCTTTTAGAAAAAAATAAATAAAAAAATTTTTAAAAAAATTAATATTCATTTTTTAATTCCTCGCATTAAAATTTACATAGTGTGAGTTTTTTTATAAAATTATTTTTAGTTAAAAAATACTTTTTTTGAAAAAATTTAATTTTTATGGTATTATAATTATTTGAGCTTATCCTATTAGGTTAAAAAACATTTTATGTAATAAAATATGTATTTCAAGAATAAAAATAATCATTTTAAATTTTTATTTTAACTTATAGTCCTTTTTTTAAAATGTTTAATAGTTGACTAAAATGCCACTTTAATAATAAAAATTATTTCAATCATTTCCTGTAATTAAGTTTGTATATTGTAATATTTTTTTGGGTTACCATTGAAGCCTACTTATATTTTTTTTTAATAAATTAATTTATTTCATTAAATTCATTATCCAATAAAATTTTATCATATGCATAAATTTAAATCCTAGAAATGAATTTTTCAAAAAAAAAACAAATAATACAATTAAGTGAGATTATTTTAAAATTAACATCTCAAATCATTATATATTTTACGTGTTACAATTATTTTAAAATTTAAAATTATATGGTATAAATTAAGTAAAATGGTCAAGTCTTAATTTTTTTCTATAACGTGAATTAATGAATTTAAAAATTATTTACCATGGTAAAATCCAATTTTGTTAAAGGTGAGAATAAAAATACATAAATCACTATTACATTGTCTCAAAATGAATGTATTAGAATATTTTCACCCTTAACATTTCCCACAACCTAACTATTTCCAATTTTTATTCATTGATCCTTGAATAGTGACCTTGCTTTATTATGAAATGACATGCACTTCCAAAAGTGTCATTTTATTCTATTATAAATGGATACAATTTCCACCCTTAAAAGATAATATTTATATATGAAATAATCATTGAAACTATACCATTTTATCCTTTAATAGCCGTCCACAATATATATAATATTATGTGCACCTTATGTTTTATGAAGACATTTCCCTCTAAGTAGTTTTCCAAGAGAAAACTCAATCTTTTAATGTGAGTATTTCATTTTCTTAGTGTATTATTTTATTGTATAATTTCTTAAAATAATTTCTAACCTTTCTAATATAATGAAATAAGTATCATTTTTCTATTCAAAATATATTCTCTTCGCTAGTTCAAAATAAAATAAATACTTTACTTTCACTAAGAAAACAAAATAATATTTGTCATCCGAACATGCAGATTACTACCTTCATGAAAGAATACAATTTTTTCCATTACCGCATCTCAATGAGGTATGATGGATTTTTTTAATAAAAAACAGGTTTTCTATATCACAAATGAATATAAAAAATGATTATTTTTTATATATCATCATTCCATTCATTCAATGAGACCCGATATCTTTAATCATGCATATGTGCGGACTACCTCCCCCACGAACAATGAAATTAATTTCTCAAAAACACCAATATTGGACAGTTATATTAATGAGTTTATTTAAGATATATGATGAAAAACATTTAATATTATATAAAATTTATATAAACATTATATAACAATGTTCGTTTACTCATTAAATCATTATAACAGAGTCTTGCTTAGGATGTTTTGATGACCTACATGAGTGGTGTTATAATGTTTATGTCGTGGATGATTAAACAATATTATATTCTTGTAAAAAAAATTATTATTAATTTATTCAAGATTTATAAATTATTCTGGAGTCATAATATTAATATATATTAATTTTATTATCATATCACATTGTATTCATTAATATCACCAAAATAGACTCATCTATGATTTAATTATAAAAAAACATTAAAAAACACTTAATAAGTGAAATTATATGTTTAGAAAATATTTTAAAAAATATTTTCCATTACCTATTATGATATTTAATAATGGATGTTTGGAGAAGAATAAAAAACACAACCATAACAAAACTAGTACAAAATGATCACGATTTATGACACCTGATAATGAAAATATATGAAAACTATTAAACATGCATTGAATATTTTTAAATGAATTTTAAAAATGTTTATAAAAATTAATAAGGTACTGAAATATATTATTAAGATATTTTTTATACATGTTGTTGGAGTAAATTTGCCAAGGATAGAGTAATGGTAAGGGGTTTTTATGACTCAAATCCTTCTATTGGGTTATAATCACACAACTTTATATAAAAATATTTAATCTATTTTCATATCTAAGTAATAAAATTGTTTTATATTGTTAAATTATCTTCTAGTGAAATCATGTTTCAAAAAAATTATTATTTTATGAAGAATATTTTTTTAGGGGAAATTAATTATTATTCGGAATAATTCCAGACTCTTTTAATGGATCATTCCATCCATATCCATGGTGTTAAGTTCCCACCAATGTTCTCCTTTCGCTATTATAAAATCTAATTTTTTTAAACAAAAATAATTCTTTTAATTTTATTTACATTAAAATAATAGTGTTAAGGTCATTATAATGATGTGAATTTTCAATAACGTTATTTTGAAATATCTCAATGGATTTTACTTTCCATGATATTATATTCATCCCTTTTATAGTACATTGTCATATAATTTATTTATTTTCAAGGACTATCTTTTAGAATTTTATTTTTAGGAAATTATTTATGATCTATCATTTTGATTATTTTTTTTCTAATGTGGCATGAAGATCACAACTTATTAGAAAGTCATTTTAATTTTTTAGAAAAATATTTTTTTTATTTATATTTCATTTTCAATGATTTATTTCTCAATTAATTAATGGTTTATAAATCCCTTGATATATTTTATTTTTGGTTTATCATGTTTTTTATCAAATGAGAATGTATGTTTTATGTGATACCATTTAGAAATGTTATGAAACCAATTTTTTGTCAAAAGGGTTATTTATAATATGATGAATGATTTGATTTCGGTTTCACTCATATATATGAATGATGATGGGTAGGGGGTATATCCCCCTCTAATTCATTGGTTTTGGTTTTATATCTCATGAGGTAACGATGAGTGTACATATTTACATTTTTCACTAATGTAAATTGTAGATATACTAGTATTTTATCAAACAAAATTAAATGGTAGGAATAATCAGAATTGTTCACTATGTATTCCTATTCCTGTGATTCTACCTATAATTCTCTAAAATGTTCCAAATTTTAATTTATTTGAAACAATTATTATATTACATGTTATAATGATATTAATATTTCTTATGTATTTATTTTATGATCATTATATGTTTCTAAGATATGATTTTGATGACATTTATTTGTTCTTATTTTTATATTTTTGATCCATAATTATCAATCATGTTTTTTCACCTCATATATCATGGTCTTTTTATCTTTTACAACTTACAAACACATTTTTTGCTCATATTTTATCAGTTAACCATTATGAAAAGCTAATATTGTTTCCTTATTGAGTATTCAAGGTCACCCATTCCTATGATTCAATTCCCCAATTTATAAATAAGATCATTTAATATGATACATCTTGAATAGGGTCTAGAAGAAAATTATTATGGTGAAATGTTCATATGTTCTATAAATAATAAGTTTATATTGATAATCTCTAAGAAACAAAACTTTTTTGTATTTGGTTTGTGCGACTTATTGGGTAATGTATAAATTAAACCATAAAATTAATATATTATTTATGTATATTTATCTAGGGATTCTATAATTGGTATGAGAGAGAAGGGTTATTTATTTTGTGGATTATTATAGAGAAGTTTATTGAGAAATCATGGAATTAGTGTATTTATTGGATACAAATATGATGTTTCATTAAGGTAGATAATTTTTTATTTTTCAAGAAATACATCCCTCTATTGATACTAGAAAGTGGATAGGGTTATTCTATAGATTCATCTTAGGGAAATCACACAAAAAAGTGTAAATTGATAATTTAATTGATCACGCCCCTTACACATTATGACTAGACAAATGACATCACACCTGTATAGACACCCATAATGGATATGATTAGGTTAAATCAAATTTTCTTTATAAACCATTATTAATGACTATAATATATGATAACCATGGATAATCTTGGTTAAGGATTTTGTTTCACACATTGAAAATATTGTGTTAATATTTACACATCCTATAAATGATTTTTTTGATTATATGATTTACAACTATGACGAATTTTACGTATAATATATTTTTTGGTTTTATTAAATAGATAGAAACCAAAAGAAATATGTTAATGCTGATTCTGATGGAAAAGGAAGTGATTGTACTTAAGAGAAAAATAAGGTGATAGTATCTGGATGGATAAACCTTGTGATTTTTCATATTCAAAAATCATGATACATAATAAAAAACATAAACATTGGTGACTTTAATGAGAAATAAAATAAGAATAAAATGGTCTTCAATAGAAATTCTACTAGAAATAATCATTGAAGAATAAATTTAAAAATTATTTTGTCATAATAATTTTGGAAGAATTAGAAAGGGCCATATCTCAATAGAAGTTGTAATATTTGTGGAGACAGAGATCATAGTGCACATAATTTTTCAGTTATTTGATTTCTTATTTGTGGGGAACATGGGGATTTAATTAGTTAATACCCTATTACAATGGCTAAATCCTACACAATTGAAGGTTTTATGATATATAAATAACTGAAGTGGATAATGGTGGTTGTTGAAAAATTATACTTCAATCCATTTTTGGGAATTATAAGTTAATGTTTATAAGAATATTACCATTGAAGCTATTATTATACTTCATTTAGTGTAATTTGATGTGAATTTTAGCATTGAATGATCTATCAACATAGAATCAATATTGATTTGTAGAATAAATAAGTAAAAAAAATTATTCTGAAGCAAGCTATGATTTTCTATCCTTTTGAGCATATGAAAGCTTGATTTCTTATAATATATTTGTATAAATTTAATTTCTTTGATAACTTATGATATACACAACGCTAAGTCTAAATGAACCGTAATATAGTATACTATTTTATTTTAGTAATTATATTTGAAGGTTATAATAAGAAAAACTAATTTTATAAAGTATATGGTTTATACATGTATAAAATAAAATAACTAGCTATAAACTGATTATAATTAAACATAAATATATTTTAAATGTATGAGAAATTTTTTTCTAAAAAACTATTTATATTTTGGTATTCTGTTATTATCTCAATGAATAAAATTAAACACCATTGGTGAATGATTTTATTAAAATTCATATACTATATATTCAATAAAATGTATTATCATTCTTGAAATATATATTCTTTGAATAAAATAATAATAAATCTGTTTTTATTCATACAAAAATTATTATTTTTTGTAAAAATCAGTTTCCTCGTGTTTTGTGAACTTTGTTCAAAACTAAATTTTTACACTATTAATAAAATTATTTGAAAATATTTACTTCATCTTTAAAATAATAATTTCAATCTTATCTTAGCATAAATTTTTATAACTTCCAAAATAATTATTTTTCTCGATGAATATATGAAAATGTGGATTTTTATTGAAAATGGAATTTCTGTCTAAATAATTTACAATGTTATTTTAAAAATATATATATTTTTAAAACAAAATTAAGTAATTTATATTATTATTAGTCTAATTTAGGAAACATTTAAAAATAAATTCTGTTGAATTTGTTTATAAAATGAATTTATACTAATAAAAAAATTCTTTGGAATCCCACATTTCTATCGCTCTTACAGGTTAAATTTTAAATTAAATTCTTCCACACGTATGAGTTAAATATTTCTACAATGATTAAATATATGGAATCAAGAAAATAATATTATTTAATATGGTAAATTTAAATTTTGGTCACAACAGATAGTAAAAAAAGAAAAAAATATGTTTTGTAGTTATGGTTAAAACTGGTTTACATGGGGTTTGAACAAAATGATAAATACATTTTCAATAATTAAACATGTAAATATATAGTTTCTTTCATATTTATACATTATCATGTAAAATAATCTAATACATGTCTATTTGAAACCATTTTTCATTGGAATGAAATTATCATTTTTTATTATTTTATGAAATTCCTGAGAAACTCCTCTCTCTCAATGTATAAAAGAACACCCCATCTCATATCCTATACACAGTTCAATTAAAATTTGGTTTAGCCAATAGTTAAATAAATCTATTTAATACATACATAGACATTTCCCAGAGTTCCTATTTTGGTAAAAAATTATCATTACAGAACCTTAGGTATACACTTGAACATGTTCTTTGAAGAGGAGGTATAATTCTTAACAATGCATCCTCATTTCATTTCTTCTTTTAAACCCATAAAATGATCTCCAACTATTATTACATAATATAAGTATGATATTACATATAAATTGACATTATTAAGTCAATTTTATAAGAAATATCTATCCCCACCTACATCATATGGGAAACTAAGCTGTTGATTGTGTTCACAACAGACAACCACATCCCGAACCAATTTAATTCATTTTCCATCACCACCTATAAAATATTGAATTAATTTATACATATTATGTTTATGATATAAATATAATTATCACATTATAATATAGAATTTAACATCATACATTGTAATACTTTGGGAAATGATAATGTTGCTCGTGTGTATGTGTGGACCACCGCCTCCATAAAGTGATGTGGTACATTTTTCATTTTTTTTGAAAATATGGTAATAAGGATAGATTAAATATATATACAATATACATGATTTAATAATGATTATTTAATGGTGAATTATTATTATAATTACTTTCCATCATTCTTTCCAAAAAACGAATACAATGTTTATGGGTATGAACAAACTACCTTCTCTATGAACGGTGTAATTCATTATTGTGTATCTTTGTTTTATATATTACTATAAATAAATATATAATGAATAAATATTATATTTATATCATGATTATAATTATATAGATTTTTTAACCCTTATTAATTTATAAGGGATAAAACGATAACACTAAAACATACATGAAAAACAGTGTAGTTATTAACCAGAACAATGATTTGAACAATGGTTTTTTATAAATGCATGATAAATGTTTATAAGTAAATCATATAATATGTTATATATATTATTATGGTTATATAACATATTTTTAATAAATATATATTAATTAAATGATATTTTATAAAACATTTGAAGGAAAGCAAACCTGAGGTAAGTGTTTATTTCACAATCAGATCATTATTCAGGATTTTTTATTTTTATACTTCCATTGGGGAAAATGTTTAATCATTACATTTTGAATCCATTATGTTTTATTCTCTAGTTATTATTTCTATAAATTAAATTATTTCCCTTTTAGTTTCCTATAAATGGATACTCATGAATCCAAAATCATATTTTTGTGGAAAACCTAGATTGTTTTTCAACTCATTTGGGAATCATTCACATTCTTGTATATATTTATAATTTTTTTTCAATTTTTTTAGTTCCCTCTTATAATTGCTAAATGTTAATTTTTATCCATGTTTTACATTTAATAAAATATTTTTAAAAAAATATTCTTTTCATTTTCCAAACAAGGTACTCTTTGAACCTTTTTACAACTATGTGAAAGGGATGACTACATTAAGGGCATGTACTAAGTTACCCACAATCATGATCACCAATTTAATTGAATATTAATGTAAACTTTTACAAGGTTTTATTCAAATAAAATGTCTTCCTTAATATTTTGAAAGTATGTTAGACCATATGTTGGTGATTTCAAAATGAAAATGTGTTTTTCCTCAAAAACAATTTCAATGATATTTTTAAATTTTATTCATTTATCTAATAATTTTTTAGTGAATGTTATTATTTATTGCGAATAAAATATTTGATACCATTATATATATTAAATTGTATAGTTTATAATTATTTTTATTTATTTTTAAATTTTTTAACATTTCATATTGTAGTTTTTGAATAAAAATATTTACATTGATTATGTTTCACCCCTTTTATAAGAAGAATTAATTGACAATAGTAAGTTGTGGGTGTGGAATTCTATAGGCCCTTGAGGAATTTGTAGGTATCATGGGTCAAAATAACATGGTTATTTGAACATTTTTATACCCATTTTGAAAGATGTCTTTGCATAAGGCCTTGATAGGTTTTTATGATGTTCAGAAGTATGCATTCCCTCACTATTATATTAGTTATTGATATCCATGTGATTATTTTATTATTAATGATATCCATGTATAAGTCTAAAGATCTTTTGATTATTTATATGGAAATATTTTATATTCATTTATTCCTTCCATATTATTCATACTGTTCTCATTATTTATTAAATTAAAAATTTTTTTCTGAAATTTACCATTCCTTATTGATTATACCATTTGTATTAATGATATATTATATTATACACGTACCCTTATAGAGTATCTGAGCTAAACTATTTATTATGTTATATTTCCACAAGATTTCAGGAATTGTTTTATGATTGATATATAGGGGTATGATAAAGGTATAATTGGTGTCCCAAATAAAATATTTTTTTTATTGTTTTCAAAATGTAATTTTATATTTACATGTCTATAAGATTTACCAATAATATTAAACTATTTATCCATGAGGGATATAATTCATTCTATTTTTTCCAATGTAAAAAAGTATCCATTGGATCTGGTCTATCAGGTTTTGGGTCTTTACTATTGGTATCAGAGGATGTTTAGTGAAAATGTTTCGAAATATAATTTGGAAAACTTATATTATGTAATATAAACCTATTACTAACTTTGAGGATAAGTATGTGTATATGATGACATCGTATTGTTTTTGTGTAGTAGATATTATGTCATTTTCCTTCAAATAAATCAATTTCATGAAAATATAAGTGGGTGTGTCTCTGGAATAACAATACCTTGGGGTAATAACTCCAAAAAGGACACATTTCGATTTAAATAGGTCGTTACCTGGTGAATGAAAAATGTCCTTGTTGTATAATTGGTTTGACCCTCTTAGGGGAAATATTGTTTCCAATTTAAATTTTCTTTATGAAACATAATGAATGATTTGACAAAAAATTGTGATTTCAAAGAATTTCCAATGAAACTATGTATATGAATCAAAGAATAACTATTTAGTTTTTTTAATTCATTATACGTGTTTAACTATTTCATGAATTAAAATTTATGTTTCATAATGGTTTGTTCTAATCTTGTGTATTCCATTGTTTCAAAATATTTATTAGTAGATGGAATGGGAAGCATATCAATAAATTTAATCTATGTTGGGATTTCCTTCATAAGCAAGATATGGAATCTAGAATGAGTCTAATAAAATTAAATCTATATTGGGTTATGAGAGCCATTTTATTACAAATAAAATTTCTTGTAGAGAGAATGTTACATTCCCATAACGTGGTGTGAAAATGTTAGAATAATTTATATGTTAGTAACCACCATAATTTAATTGTACTAAAAATAACTTTATATTTGATCAATAGATATGTTTCATAGAGAATATATTTCACAATATAATAAGTAATGAATGATGTTTGGTTTTTGTGACAGCTTATAAAATGTCTTGAGATTTGTTTAACTGTGGATTATTGATTCAAAACACTAAGGATGAGGAGGAAATAGAGGGAATCTAATGGAATTATTTGAAGGTACTATCTTTGCTAACATATTTCCCATGTGACAAACGTGTGGATATAGAGAGACAATTCTTGAGTCTTAGACAAAAGGAAGATAAAAATGTTACAAAGTATGAAGCCAATATTACAAGTTTATCAGGGAATTCTGTTGTCTATCTACTTAATCCAAAGAGTTATATTGACCAAATATTTGATGGTATTAATGAAATATTTAAATGTGAAATAATATCCCAAAATTTATCATCATATTAGGATATAATATCTAGTGGTATCGAGAAAGATAATCAAATCTCAAAATATTATGACTTAAAAGGAATGAAATATATCAAAAGGGATGCTAAGAACACTAGAAATGGAAATAAAAAATATTAAAGAATGAAAGAGTGGAATTTACAACTAGTAAAAAATATGGATAGAAACATCATGGAAATACTATCTGGAAATAGGATCACCTCACTATGTACTTTGTCACATGATTACAAAAGAATCATAAAAATTATGATGCAATATCGATTATTTTTGACCACTCACCAAATTTTCACATTTTCATTCTATAATAGAATATTAACCTATTGAGTAACTTACACATATTTATATTAATTATGTTGTAATAATTTATGAAACACATATTTGAATTATGTATTATAAAGATCCTTGACTTACAATGGAACTCCGTTATAGAATTTAGAAGGCTCCTAATACTAATATTTATACGATTATCACATATCACACATATACCATTGGACCATCTAAAAATAATATTCAAACATTATTATAATTATTGAGACAATGATCCATTGATATTCTGGGTATGTGAGATTAGTATTTATCTTTTATAAAGTTCAAATAAAACAATATATTCTATTAAAGTAATCACATTTTCCTAGATAAATCAGTATATAGAAATAGATGTCATACTTCAATTTTTTTGGACAAAGTTGGGGGAAAGAATATTATAGGATGATAAATTTTAGAGGAGACAATTAAATTTTAGATAAAACAGTTAAATTTTAGTGACTATTTAATTCCATATCAAACCAGCTCAAATAAGGCAAAAGAGATATGGTGACAACTGAAAGAATGGTTGGGAATTTCAGGAGGGAGGTCATGTTTTATTTAAATTATCTCCACGAAATATCAATATATGGTTAAGTATTAAAGGAAATCTAGGACCGAGTTATATAAAATATTTTCAAATCCAAGAAATAATTTGATCTATGACTTAGCATTTGTAAATGGAACAAAGTATCTCTTAAGTACATTATAGGTTCTATATATCATTGATAAGGGAGTATATTCAAGACCCAAAACATGTTATAACCTATAAATAAATATAATTAAAAGATAATATATCTTAATTTTAAGATCCTATCTAAATTATAAAATATAGAGAACAATCATTGAGTAATTGGATGACTCGAATGGTAAATGTACTCTAAAGAAATCAACAGATAGGAGAGGTGGAATGGGATACTGAATGAATTTTGATGAAGAAATAAAATACTATTTTTATGAGATAAAATTATCGAAATTTCAAGGATGAAATTATTTTTAAGGATGGTATAATATAAAAAATATAGATGATTTTATATATTTCAATATATCAAATATATTTGGTAGTCTAAAATACAGGCAAACCCGAGCCTAAATGAGGAGTGTTATAGAATACCATTAAAACAGAGATGTTAAATTATTGTTTATGAATACGAGTAAATAAAATTTTAAGATTATATGTCATACACATGTAAAAAATAAATTAATTGGTATAAATTTATTATAAATAAAAATAAATATATTTTTAAATTAAAATAAAGTTTTCTGAAAAACAATTTTTATGTTTGAAATGTGTTTTTAGCAAAATGAATTATATAAACCACTATTAGGGAATTATTTTTATGAAATTTATATATATTATTTAGTCACTCAAAAATTTTATCTATCTACTAATAATTTTTTATTGGAATGGGAATCAAATAAATAAATTGTTATGCCTAAAAACTATATTTTTCCAAAAAGAGTTTACATTATGTTTTATGAAAAGATTTTCAAAATAAATATTTTCAAAATATAAAAAAATTATATTAATAAACTAACTCCATTTTTTAAATCATCATGTCAAAATGATATTAGGTTTACATTTTTTTTGTAATTTTTTGAAATGAATAATTTTTTGGCTGAACACCTAAAAATTATGATATTTATTAAAAAATTCCTTTCCATTTAAATAATTTACAATGTTACAATTTTTTAAAAACAATTTAAGTGTAAAATTTGTTCAATTATATTATAATTAATCCATTTTAGGTCATTTTAATGATTTTATGTTGTTTTTTATGTAAAAACCTTTTATAGTTAATAAAAAAAATTGGAAAACACCATTTTCATCACATATGCAGATTTAATTTTAAATTAATTTATTAAGAAACTATTAGTTTAATTTTTTTAATGTTTAAAATATTTAGAATAAAAATAATTAAATTTTTTAATAACTCAATCTTATTTTTTTCAAAATCAATAGATAAAATGGTAAAAATAATTATCATGGTTAAGGTTAAAACAGGTTCACCTAGGGGTGTTAAACCGAAGATAAGGGTAATTTTTGTAATTAAACCTACCAAAATAATATTAAATGGAAACATTTTGACCTTATACCATTAAAATATCAAATATATGTCCATTTTAAAGGATATTTCTTTGGAATGAATTTATCATTTTCTATTCTCTTTTGATATTGCAATGATGGTCCCCTCCCCCTCTTATAAAAGGACTCATCATATCTACTCTTCTATACACTTAAATAGCCCATTGGTTCAGCCAATAAATGACCAAATACATTATTTACATCACTCTAAATTATCTAGAGTCTCTATATTGATCATAAAACCATCCTATGAAGGAATTATTTGGTAAACTAATGACGTCCTTAGAAGAAAATGTATAGTTCTAAACCAAGTTTATTAATTTTATTTCTTACAATACACCCTTAAATTATCCTATAAATATGATAAAATAATTAAAAAATATATTACATATAATAATATTTTATTATTTTAATGAAAAACCTATTTATATCCCCTCTTCCATCATATAGGAAGAGAAACTGTCGATCTTGTGTACGGCGGACTACTGCCTCACGAACTGATATAATTCATTTTTCATCATCGCATCTCAAGGATGGATATAAATATTAATTTAATATATATATATATATATTATTTATGAAATAATTATTCTTCTATATATATACTATCACATCTACCTTCTTACCTTCCAATCCATTGGAAAATAATAACGTCACTCATGAATACGTGTGGACTACCATCTCTAAGAAGTGATGTGATATGTTTTTCATTTTTTTTAAATGAATGTATATATATATAGATTTAATGAATAATATATATATATATATATACTATTAATAAGTATTCTTTAAAGGAGAATTAATATTTACCTTTCCTTCATTCATTCCATTGGAAAAAATGATAATACCGTTCATGAGTATGTACGACCCTCCCTCTCCATGAACGATGTAATTCATTTTTCTGACTATAAATTTTAGGAATTGAAATAGAAACATATATAATGAATATATTTGATATTTATATAATTATTTATATTATTTATATTTTTCAACAGTGATCAAAGTATAATAACTGAATATATCGAACCAAGACATAAATGAAAAATGGAATAGTTATTACTTGGAATAGTGATTTTAATAAATAAATATGAATGAAACGTGTTATAAAATTATAAGTAAATAATATAAGGTATGATATATATAATAATGTTTATATAATAGATTTATAATAAATTTAAAATTATTATATTGATGTTTTGGACATGTATATTGGAAATCAGATCTGAGGTAAGGGTTTATTTTACAATCACATTATTAATCGAGATTTTTTATGATTACGTATCCGCAAGGGAAATTGTTTTATATTTAAATATTAAACCTACTATATTTTATTCTCCAATTTTAATTAATATAAATTTAAATTTCATTTCAATTTTTGATATTTTTGTAATCAATATATTGAAATATTGATTTTAATAAAAAACTTCATTGTATTTAAACTCAACTCGGAATATTTCTATTCCATGTCTATGCTTTCAAAAAATATCTTTAATAATCTATTATGGTTTAAAAAAGTCATTTTTTCTCATTTTTTTATTTTTATACAATATTTTTAAAGGAATCATATTTATTTTTTAAAAATAATGTTCTTTTTAACATTTGTTTTTGTAATAGCATTAAAGGAATGTTTATTTTAATTACATGTATAGTATTACCAACTATTATGATCACTCATTAGTTTCAAGATCTATTTAAAAATTTTCAAGGTTTTTTCCGATAAAAATTTTTTCTTTAATATTTTTCAAGTATTTAATACCTTAAACAATTTATTTCAATGTCAAAATGGTATTTTTGTAGAGGAATTTTCAAATGATATTTTTAAAGTATATTCATCTATATCAATATTATTTGTGGGAATATTATGCTTTACTAGGGATGTACTATTTTATACTATTTTCAATTTTAACCTGAATGGTTTTCTATTATTCTTATTTGTTAAATAAGTTATTCAAATTCCATATACTAGTTGTTGAATATGAATGTTTTCATTGATTATGTTTCACCCCTTTTTTATAAGGAATTAATTAGACTTAGTAAGTGATGATAGGGGATTTCTATATCCAGTTGATGAATCTGTATGACTCATGTGACAATGTATCTTGGTTATCTCACTAAGGCCTTACCCATTTATGTAATATGACATGGCATGAGGCCTTGATGGAATGTTTATGATATTCAAAAATTTTCATTCTCTAATTATGGGATTAGGTATTGATGTCCATTTAATTATGTGTTTTCTTACGATATCCATGGATTAGTTTCAAGCTCATATGATTATTTATATTTAATTATTTTCTCATTATTAATTTATACAATATTATTATTCATGATAGAGTTATTGATTAAATTTCACGTAATTACATATATTTTATGTGGAAAATTGATTATTCCTTCTTTATTAATGATAGTTTCAGCTATATGTATACCCTTACCAAGAATTTAACTCACCCCTTAATTATCTTTTCGTCCACTAGTATTCCATGATGGTTATTATTATTGATATACATGGATATGATAGAGGATTTTTTTTTCAAAAATAAAATTCTTTTTTTTATTTTATGTTTTAAAATGTAATTTGAGATTCATGAATTTAAATAGTTAAAAAATACTACTAAACAATTCCTCACTTAAAGATATGATTCCATATATTTAGGTATAATGTAATAAATTAACCACTGAATCTGAGTTACTATGGTTGGGATATATATAGATGATAAATATTTAATTACAATGTAAATCATTTATTTTATATGTTCCCTGATTCCCAAACAAAGTGGGAATTTATCACATATTATTGTAGAGAAACTCAAAATTAAAGATATCCATGTTGTCCATGTGTATAATGATGTATCATTTGATAAATATGACCTTCCCCCAAATAATGAGGTTGATTTTAAATCATGATCATACATTGATATATGTGTATCTCAAATATCCATTATTGAATAACCCCCATTGAATCGGATGAAATAAAGAATAAACTGTAAGAAAAAATTGATAATGTCTTTATTTTCGCATGTGCTTTTCCTGAGGGAGCATAACTGATTTTTGTTAAGAATAAATATTCATCAACATGCTTATGTATTTATTATAATGAATATAATATAATAATGGACAAGAACTATTATCATATTCCTTTCATTGAGGATCTATTTGATCAATTTCTAGGATCTCAATATTTATAAAATATTGAACATTGATCCATATATAATCATTTGATGGTAGGGAGAGAAGATATACCAATTATATCTTTCTTCAAATGATATAGTTACAATGAATTTATAGTAATTAAATTTGGGTATATATTTTCTCTTCTGATAATTATGGGTTTGATTAAAAGTGTCTTCAAATATTTCCTCAATAATTTTATTCTAGTCTATTTTCATTACATTGTCATATAGTCTATGATCATGGATGAACTTCATGGGAATTTGGGAATTATTCTAAGGACTGTAAAAAATGATAAATTTTATTCCAATTTCATTAATTGTGAATTTAGTTTGGAAATTTTATCTTCATTAGGTCTTGTTATAAAAAAAATTTAGACATACCAAAGACATATATAATTTAAAAATGGTTAAGACAACCTATGGGACTATGATCTGATGTTTTCTTGTATTGAACTTATATTAATTTTGATTATTGAGAAACATATAATCGATAAGAACTCCAATATTCATTTTTTACTCAAATGGAGTGAAGTTATGCTAGGCAGTGGAATGTGAGGAATTATTTAAGGAGATTATAAAAATATTGGTCCCTATTCATGTTCTTAACCTACCTTAAAGTGGACATGGTTTTTTGATATACAATTAGCCTTATTTTAGGTTTTTTGGAAGTGTTTGTATGTATAATGATAATGTAATATCAGATAAATCAGGATAATTAACTAAACAAGAAAATAATTACCTAAGTCTTGATTTGGATCCTGTTGTAGTAGTTATTTCATTTAAAATATTAGCAAAATTATCTCTATAGAGATAAGTTTGATATTTATAATTGTCATAATTTCATAAAGTATATATTCTAAATAAAATAGTTATACATTCACCAAATTAAACAGTTAGAATTGAAAAAAGGTTATAAATTCTAAATACAGTACCACACATGAAGGGATACAAGTTGGATAATTCTCTAATTAGGATGTATTGTAATATTTTATAAAGGATGAGAATTGAATAAGATTCAATAATAATATATTTACACTAGATTAATCTGGAAATAATATAGAATGGATAAAAATATTATTTTTTGAAATAGATTTCTAAACCATCCATTCATCAAAAGATAAAATAAACCTTAAAATATGAAACATAGTTATAGAGTAAGGTAGTGAGTATTCTAGAGTGCAACCTTGATAAATTTAGTGTTATAATGTTTAGATCAAAGATATGTGTCCCAAAAAAACTGGATCCAAAAA
This sequence comes from Viscum album, assembly GCA_963277665.1. Classification (NCBI taxonomy): domain Eukaryota; kingdom Viridiplantae; phylum Streptophyta; class Magnoliopsida; order Santalales; family Viscaceae; genus Viscum; species Viscum album. Next base: position 37,215 of record CAUJRU010001506.1, on the reverse strand, counting down.
GGCACTTTTTGATGTTTCTCGTAGATCATACTTATCTATTCATATAAGAAGCACAAGAAAGTATAGGGATCTTTAAAAAAATTAGTGGGATAACTTGAATAATTAAATACCATAATATGCATCTTAATGCAAGGGATTCAATTATGTTGAGGATGAATAAAAAATTATAAGTGTAAATTTAATCCATTATCAAAACTAGTATATAAATGGGAAATCATTTTAATGTATTTTTTTAGTAATGCCCAAAAAATATATACACCATAATTATATTTGGGTACCAGTCGATCATCTAAATAATTAACATAATTCTATCACCATCACACAAGGTTTCTCTATTGAAAAAATGTCATAGATATACATAAGTTAAGTGGTAAGACTAAGGGTTCTATTTTACATTGAATATGTTGAATATCTATGGTTTACCTCAAGATTATAGACAATTATAAAAAATAATTACACCAATAGTTGAGTTTCAGAATAAGTTATCACCCTCGGATGGATGGTCATTCTTATAGGTCCATCCAAAGACTGGAGTATATGCCATGTTTTTGTTTGATGAAAGTAAAATGATATTAGTATCAACACCTTACCTTTATAGAGTTACTATATAATAATTATTTCGATTCAATAATTCATATGGAACCATAATAGTTCTTTATGGGAAGATATTTTGGACTCCATAATGCTGGTATGCTTTTAGAGAGAGGAAGTTAATAGTTTTTGACCTTGTCTAAGAAATTATAGAGAAGCTTCGAACCATTCATCGAAAAATGAAAATAAGTAAACAATTTAGACAAGATAAATATAGATAATTAATTATTATATTAAGATTTTTAAGTTAGAGATAATGTATTCCACAATATATCTCAATGAATCATGTTATTATGTTTGGGATGAAAAGGAAGTTAATCCCTATGTACATGGGTTCCTTCATGATCCCTGATCATGTCAGAGAAGTAACATACCTCATTAAAATAACTCTTAAAATATCCCATGTATATGATTTATTCCATGTATCTTGTTTTAAGATGTAGATACTAGACCAATCACATGTAACGAATTCAGAAGCTGTGAAATAGAAACATGTTGATTCACATGAGGAACAACTAGTATAAATTATCGATCAATGATACATGGTTCTATGGAAAATGGCTAATAACATTTTAAATGTTTTTTGGAAGAATAATATGTTTTATAATTATAAGTGGGATCCCTAGAATGTGATGAGGGAAAATTACACTCTCTTTTTCCCATGCATAACAAAATATTGTGGAAGAACTTCATTTAAGGGGGTTAGAATGAATTGATCAAAATTCTAAACACTGTAAACCTAATGTTATGTTAAATGAAATACATTAAAAATCCACCTAATAATATAAAACGAGAATATATTAATATATATTATTTAATAAATCTATAATAATGAATATGATGATAAACCATTAAATATTTAGAAGGTAAATAATGAATATTAGTAAATATTGAAAAATTTATTATCAATAAAATCTATTTTATTTATACTATGAATTTTATGTTAATAGATAAAATTAAAAATTCTATAATATCAATTTTATAAAATAAAATTTATTTTTTATTTCCTCAATTTTTACTATTTTGAGTTTTTGAGTTTTTTTTAATAGAATTATTTTCTGTAAAAAACATTTTTTGTGAAAATTATATTTTTTATGATTTTCTCATTATGAAAAAATCATAGAATACTAAAAAATATTTCAGTAATAAAATAATTACATAAAGAATAACATTATTGATTTTAAAATATTTTTTTATCTTATAATCCTATGTCAAGTACTTTTAAACCAAGATTAAATGTTACATGACTAAAAACCCGGTTTTCAGTCTTTTCCTTTAATTATGTTTCTAGATGGTAATATTAATTTTATTAATTATATTAAAGACTCAAAAATATTAATTTATTTTATAATATATAAATTTATGTCTTTAAAATAACTTTCAATGTTAATTTTATATGATGTATAAATTTAAATAAAAAATTTTCATGAAGAATTATTTTACACGATAGATTTTTTTTAAATTAACTAATCAAGACTTCAGAATTTTTATGTGAGTTTTTTTAAAAAAATTTAATATAAAAATAATAAAATTATCTGATGCAATAAAATATTAATTTTTTCATTTGAGATAAATACTATGGTTTAGAATTAATTTCCATCGTCAATGTTAATTTGATTAAAGGTTAAAAGTTAGAAAAACAAAGAAATAAATCACTTGTACCTTATCAAAAAATGAGTAGATGATATTAGTTTTGATCTTATATAATCCCAAACCCCTTATTTTTTCACTTTTCCCCATTGAATCTGGAATTGTTTCTTGAAATTATTAAAAAAATGATGTGTGTTTCCAAAAGTCCATGTTTATTCACTTATAAAAGAACACCACATCTAGCCTTAAATAAAACACACAATATTCAAACAAATACTTGAGAGACTAAAAATAATATCCTTATAGAACTATATCCCACCTATATAATCTTATGTTCACCATATTTTTTCTTAATTTCTTCAATTCCAAGGAATTTTCGAAGGTAAAACTCAGGATTTTGAAGTTAGTATTTTTCTTCTCTTAATATTTTCTTCTTTCATACCCCGTTATAATAACATTTATAAGAATTTTAATATAATTAACTAATTTTAATTATTATAAATAATTTTAACTTTATTAAATATAAATTAAATATTTAATCCTTTCCATCCATTATGAAAACAAAATAACATCGATCCTGTGAATGGAAAGACAACCGCCTCCACTGATCGATGAGGTTTGTTTTCCATCACCATGTATAATTGTTGGTACGATGGATTTTACCCCCTTAAAAAGATATATTTAAATTATTATATAATTGAAGAATAAGGTTTTTTATATTTTTGTAAGAATATATAATAAAATTTCATTCAAAATTTGATAATGATTCTAGTGTCTTATGATCAATATGTAATGTTTTAATTAATATATCACCTTTTATTCGTTAGGCTTTCCAAAACGAGCTCTTCTTGAATTTAGTCATCAAAAAACATTACCAAAACACTTATGAAATAAAAATATAAAATTAAAAATTAATTTAAAAAATATTTTCCTAAGCCTATTATGTTTAATTTTATATTAACATTGGGATAATAATTGTGAACAACACCACCATTATAAAACATGTTCAAAATGATAAAGATTACTGACACGTGACTCTAAAAATAGATGGAAAATGAGTAATAAAAATGTATTGAATATTTTTAAATGAATTATAAATAATGATACATAATTAAATAATTCTTTGAAATAGGTTATCTAGATAGTTATTTTCTTTTATTATAAGAGGTCAAAGCACATTCGTAAAGCAGTCAATAAAGGAAAGGGGTTTTCCGAACTGAAATCATTCCCTTAGATCATAATAATTTCTCATCATCTTAAACCTTTTCAATTATGATCATATCTTACCTATGATATTTTAATGTTGTATTTCCATATTCTATTTTGAGTACATCATGTGACACCCCAACCCTAGAAGCCCGGAGTTGATGCATTATTTTAATACGTTGGCATGATTACACGGAATCAAGTCCCAAGGGACCGATCAGTTTAGCAGTCTTATAAAATAGATTACATACATAAACATAACATTACTCTTTATAACATACCACATAGCATAAATAATCCTTTGATATATCCATTATTCCCTCATCTTAACCCTGCATATCAATCATAAACCACTTCTTGAAATCCTAGGAAAATAAAACATAAGAAAGGGGTGAGCTCAAATGCTCAAAAAGGGTAAATAATTCAGTGGAAGCTATAAACTTTTAAGGAAAGATGTATAATAAAAACCTAACACTTTTAAACATATAACATGAACAAAATATTCTATAAATAATTCAAACATTACCATATAAACATTCACATGGATATTCTATTAGTCGAATAATCAAATGTATTAACTAATTTCATAATGATGAAATGCATATTGTTGGACATCATAACCACATAGTCAAGGCCTCGTGCTAAGACTACAAATAATATTTTTTTCAAGGCCTTGTCCCAAGATAATAATTTGGATCATGAGACATACCGATTAATTGAGGAGCTATAGCGGGCTCCACCAATCACTTAATAAGTCCAATGAATTCCGCATATGAAAATGATGAAACATGACATAAACATTCGTATCAAAACTACCATAAGAAATGTCAATCGTTTAACCATAAATCATGAATGGTATAAAAATAGAACATTCATAGTCAAAAATTTCATAACACATTAAATACAATAAATAAGATTTTATTATAATAAATCAACCTCAATAAAAAAATAATATTCAATAAAGGTTGTGGACATAGTTGAAAATTATCAGAAAAACTCTTTGAGAAAAGTATCCCTTTTTGTGAAATCATTTAAAATTAATACATTTATAAAGGAATTTATTTAAAAGATATTTTTTAATCAAATTTTTTCATACAAATTGGATACTTCTTAAAGGAATTAACATTTTAAAACAATAATGTCCAAATAAATAAACACACAAAAACATTTTTAAAACAAGGACATTAATTAAAATAATTTAGAAAAATAAATAATTAAAACCATTAAAATGATGATCTTGCTAAAGATTACCTTAAAAAACTTTAAAATATTCATTTTGAAAAAAAATTATGAATCATGTACATGGATGATAAAAATATCCTAGTAAATACTTACCCATAAACAATCATGGATAATAATGAGATTAAAGAATTAACCCATACCTTTTACTTTCCTTTAGTCGATGGTATGGTTGACCTCCTATATAATGACCATAGTATGAAATTAAATTATACCACAATAATACTAATATTTATGATATCATATATGATTCATTTATTACATTATACTACCCAATTAATAATAATATCAATGTTAAGGTAATATTTCGATTAATAATCCCTTTCTTTATCTTACGTGTTTTAACTTTTTATTCTTGATCGTATCACTTAGATCATGATTTACATACTTCTAGAAAATATAAAATGATTTATATATCATATATATTCATAATATAAATAATTATAATATATATAGATATTTGAAATGGAAACACTATTGATGGAGACGATAGTCCGTACGTATGCATGAACGTTGTTTCTCTTTTCTTATCATATTGTATAGAAGAAAGTAAACAACCAATATTTATTAATAGAAATATATATTATTCATGTAGAAATATTATTTCATATATCTCATATTTAATCAATATATATTTTTATAAAAATTCTTGAATGGTGATTGTTGAAGATGAATCTCATCATGTAGTGGAGACAGTAATTCGTAAGTACGCACGAGCGACGATATCATTCTATCGATGGTAAAATGGTGCTTAATTGGATGGTATATTATATATACAAAGTATCTAACATTATATATTCATTATTTAAATTAATTATTCTTATTATTATACCAATCCAGATTATGTAGTGTTGAATAACAAGCTACACCACGATGTTGAGACGGTAAGACACATGTACACATATATGGAGACTTTTTCATTCATATGATGTATAGAATAATGAATATAGTTTTACCATATTTATATTAACCTCTATGTATTTATAAGGTACTGGATTTATTATTTTATTATTGGAAAAACAAATACAGTTTAAGTGGAAGAATAAGAAGAAGAAGAAAATAACATTGAAAGATGTGATGAAATAATTACCTCTTCTTTGGGTGATTCCGTTCGATTTGAAAAAAAGGGCTCCATAGGTGGTCTTTCTAGTCAAAGTATTGCCTCCAGGATGAATTTATGGTAGTTGGAAGGATATTTGAGCAGTGTTTATCTGAGCCAAATGGCTTTGGAGGTGTGAAATTAAGAGAATGTGAAGTACCCTTTTATAAGAGGGGTGAGGGGCACTTTAGGAAAAGATTGAAATATTAATTTATTCTTGTAAAGTCAAAGAATTCCTGTGGAAATGTTTTTAATATATGGGAATTTTACGAGTACACAGTTTTTTACGGAACTTGATTCTGAGGCCCGGTGTGTCCGCAATCAATTTTTTGATGTTTTGTTCGGGTATGTTCAGTAAACGTATGAGTAAGTTTTCATAACTTTTGAAATGGTGATCGGAATGGAAGTTCGATGACACCGTTGAACTCGCAATGCCAGTTTTCACTTAAGAAAACTATCACTTCAACGGTATTGAGTCGAGGATAAAAGTTAATTTTTGGGTATTCATAAAAAATAATAAAATAAAGTGTAATGCTTTATTTTATTATATGAGCCACCATGTATGTGCGGTAAGTTGGAACCTAAACTTGCGAGTTGATGGTGTGACAGCCACACCCCAACCACCCATGAGAGATTACAGTGGTAAGGCTCACCTAAGGATAACCTCCCACGAGAGGTTACGACTTGGGGACCACCCGAGACCCATAACCTCTCTATTAAATGATAGGGGTGGGGACCACCTGACCCCCATTGATGATGGAGGATAAAACCTCCCACCTCTCCATCATTAATGAGGGGAGCCTCTTTCTAACCACTTCATTAAATGTGAAACCTATCACAAATTTAATTAGTTGAATCCCCTCATTTAATTCACCAAATTTGAATTACGTAACAACGTAATAAAAGACAAACCCTCCTATTATTTTCATTGGCATAATATTCTTTTTGGTGGATGATTTGAGAGGAATGCTAGGGATAAAGGCTCCCAATGAAGAACACGAAGAACGCCAAGAATGCCGGCGACCCTCTTCTTCTCCGACCTTCTTCCTCGAACCCCTTCGATGGGGGATGTGTTCGTCTATCATGGATTGACGACCATCCTTCCATGACATCAACAAATGACTACCGGCAAATCAAAGGTAGGGGTTTGATTTTATTTAACCTACGAACTTTTCCCCATGTTCTTCTTTTCTCTCAAAATGAAGAATGGTGGTAATTGTGCTTTATACTAGCGAGTCGTTTGTTATCGCCTTAAACACGAAGGATTCAGGCTGACCTAACATGGCTTGACATCCTCCGTTGATTTCTTTTCTTTTGTGGCATTCTATGGAAACGCGACGATGGCGCCAACGACGAGGTCATGCTACCCGCGGCCTCCACGAATTGCACCACCCCCGCGGTGCACCATTGCTCCCAGCCAAACATCGCGAGCCTAGTGGTGCCTGACCCACCTACCTACAGCACACCCGCACACTGCCTGCGCCCCTCCAGCGCACTGCACGACCCCGCCGGCACGCTGCCCACGCCCCTGGATCACTACCCGGCTCTTCCAGTGTGCGGCACGGTGCCCCGCACCCCGTCGCTAGCCTCCCGGGTGCCCCCAAGCTCTGTCGGCGGCCTTCCTGGCGCTCTCGTGCCCCTGCACCCTAGCGTGGCTTGCCTGGCGCCCCCGCGCCCTGCCGCGGCCTGCCCGGTGCCACGCGCCCTGCCGGTGGCCTCCCCAGCACACCAGTACCCCTACTAGAGGCCTGCTCGGACCCTGCCGGTGGCCTGCCCGGCGCCCCCATGCCCTTCTTCAGCCTTCCCGGCACCCTGCGCCCTGCAACACCCTCTTTGGCGCCCTGCAGTGGCCTCCCCGGCGCCCCCGCTGCCTGCCCCGCGGCCAACCGCGCCATACCTGGTGCAGCCACGGCCTGACTGGTGACCAACCATCCTTCCAGCGCCCCGCATGGCCTTCCTGCTGGCCTTCCAGCCACCAGCCTCCCAAGCCGACCCACGTCGTCCCCCTTGGTTTCACTGGACGAAATGGCCTGGTCTCCCGGGCAGAGTCACCGAGCCGCCTCTGTGGCGACTACCGGGCCGAGCCACCCTTGTGGTCTGATAGGCCGGGTCTAACAGACCTCATCAAAACATAGCGGGCTGACTCTCCCAATAGGCCAGGTCAGACCCCACGTGTCTGACCGGGTCGACCCAGATCGGGTCAGACTGGACCCGGGACCATTACTGACCCATTACCTTCTTTGGCCATATCTTTAGCACCAGACGTATGTTTGAAGAACCATCAGGGGGGATGGTATTCTTAGAGAATAACCGTCCCTTTGAGTATACCCCACTCGTGTTTAGGGTATAGTTGAGTTACGGTCAGGTTGGTTCGTACATGAATCCAACCGAGCCCCCGGGACTAAAATGCTAATAAATCACATACCAAGCGTCTGATTGGCATGTTGTCTATTTCATTGAGACCGCTATGATGTGTTAGTCCTTTGAGATACTTCTACATGAGGCTTCGTGACTTTTGGAGTATCTACTAGTAACTCGTGGAGCGGATCCTCCCAGAAATGAGCGTACAGAGTGCGGAGACCTAGTTGCTGATAGACCTGATGAAAGCTTGACCGATTCAACTCAGAGTGATTTGACCAGCCTAGTGGGGAGTGCCTAGTAGTTGGCATCGTACCCATGTTAGAGGAGCGCCTGGTATTTAGCGGCAGACACGCGGTACATGACAGGAGGTGTACCTATGCAGGCTATTAGGTGGAGCATCTGGTATTTGGTGGCAGACCCACAGCGGAGCAGCGCCTGGAAGTTGGAAGTAGACCTGCGGTACTCGACAGGAGGAGTACCTCAGCAGTCCAAGGTTAGTGAGAATTGTCTTGGTGTCATGACATGCCCACTGTTCTCGACAGAGGAGGAGTTCTCCAGCAGCTGTGGTTTCGATAATAAAAATATTGGTTTGAGTTGCTTCAATGACCTTTGTGTTTTCCTCATGATTGAGATGGGTTACATGATAACTTAAATATATGTATGGTCATATACAGAAGTATTTTTTATCCATTGAAATCATACTTTTTGGTTTATCCTTGTTGGATTTTGTGAGACCTTGAGGGTCTCTGGGTCCCTACTGAGTATCGTTATGCTCACCACTACACGGGCTATGCCCACACCTCATTGTGTTGGATGCAGATGACGGACATCACTGATGGAGGCCGAGAGCACCAGGACTTGATGGTAGCTAGAGGAGGACCTTACGACATTTCGGTACACGGTGGAGTATGATGGATGTGGAGTGCTGTAGAGGCCATCTGTACCTACCCTTCAGGTAGGAACCCCAGAGGATGATCCAGGAGCTGCTTTCACCTTTAGTCTTTCTGTCCCTTTTTCAATTGTACATGATTTCAGTTGAATTTTTACTTTACAGTTGGGATTGTATTCTAGCTCCATTTACTTTCAGTACACTTTTTATACAGCTTTTACTTTGTGTTTCCTTCCTCTTGTACTTGGGTTGTGTGTGTTTACGATTTATAAATGTAATGCCTTCTCAGTTTTAGGGAATTACGCCTTGGGTGCTGGTCGTCAGCCCCTGGCCTATGGAAGGCGGGCTTGGGGTAGTCACGATACAGGCCCTAGGGGACGGGTCATGACAAATTGGTATTAGAGGACATCTGTTCTACCGCAGAACATAGGACTCTGATAATTCTTTTTGTGAAGCAATAGTGTTAAGGGTACTAAGTGTGGTTTTCAGTTCCGGGAGTCTAGTGTTGGTACGGGCGGCCGACGTATCCACACACCAGGACCATGTCTTCTGATTTCCAAATCAGTGCACGAAAACACTGATTGCATGTGTGTTTTCCTTTCGGAATTATTAAAATTAGCTCAATCAGGTCAGCTCACCCTGTATAGACTTTTGATCATGTCGCAACTGTTTCTTTCAGGATGACTCCCCGCGAACGACCATCAAGATCCCCAAGAGTCATATGTACTGACAGCCCACCGATCGAAGAGGCCTCAGTATAGGGCCCTCTTCCAGTTGAGGCACCAGCAGAGGAACCAGTGGTACTTCTCTCCGTTGGGCCACTGATGCCACCAGCCCCAGCAGCAGAGAGTGCACGTCGCATGAGCGCGCTGCATGAGTTACAACACCAGAGGACACCCTTGTTCACGATAGATACGGACCTACAGGTAGCTGAGGATTGGTTAGAGGCTGTGTTGATAGTCTTCAGATTGGTAGGGACACCAGCCGACTTCATTATGATCCTTGCTGCCAGCCTCCTTCAGGCAGCAGCAGACAGATGGTGGAGCATGATGTTTCAGATGCATGATGAGGTGTCACATCTATGGGCGGACTTTGAGAGTCTATTATGGGTGGAGTTTGTACCATCCACCCTTCGAGCAGTGTGGATAGAGGAGCTACTTCATCTACAGTAGGGTAGCATGATGGTGTCGCAGTACTCAGTGAGGTTCACCGACCTCTCGCACTACTCCACCGATATGGTACGGGACCTGTTCTTCCGGGCCTGGACCTTCGATCAGGGACTCGGGAAAGAGATTAGAGCTTCAGTTATCTCCCATAGAATCCCGACGTAGGCGGGGGTTTTAGAGAGATCCCTCCTACAGTAGAGTTTCCTTGCTGAGCAGTCTCCAGTAGCGAGAGCCAACACAAGCTGACATGTAGCGGAGTCTTCTGCAACTGGTAGTAGACAGATGACGTAGAGGTCCAAGAGGACAAGACCTATAGGTGGTCGACCGCACGACATAGGATCGTTTGTGCGGGGAACCCAGAGTGGTGAAAAATACGTAAATTCCAGGAGCGGATGGTGTTATTCCTACGGTGGGCTTGGTCACATGGCTCGTGACTGTCCGATCTGTCGTACTGATGATCAGCTTAAATTTGAGGGACTTCCCAGGCAGAGGCAGAGTTTTGATCAAGGCGGTCCACAGGGCACAAGAGGATGTGTTAGAGGAGCTGGTCATGTAGTTGGAGTTAGATGAGGTTAGGAGGTGTTACCATCACCACCACTAGGAGGTCCACCCCGACCATAGGGAGTTGGTGGACAGGGTAGAGTACAGCTTTAGGCAGGTGAGGCCTACAATCACAGTGCTCTAATGATGATTCAAGGTATTATTTGTGTCTATTCCATCTTAGTTGAAGTTATTATAGACATGGGTACCCGTCACTCTTTCATTGCCACTTCCCTCGTTCAGATCGCAGATATTCTGAAGGAACCATTGGTTCGATCCTTATGGCTAAAGACTTCTATGGGAGCTGATTAAACAATTACACACTGGTATTGGAAGTGCGATCCTACTCTAGCAGGCGAGAGATTTGGCTGGGATCTCCTAGAAGTGGCGTCGAGGCCTTACGACGTCATCTTGGGTATGGAATAGTTATCTACAGTCTATTCTCAGATCGACTGTATTAGGTGAAAAGTGGAGTGTGTCCGCACAAATGGGACCAGGTTCAGCTTCACTGGTGAGAGGGGAACCTTTGAAGCATAAGACAGACTTACTCAGAGGAGGGTGCATCCAATCACTCACCATTTGGCCTGCCTTACCCTCGAAGGAGTTGATGTGGAGAGTTCGACATATCCTATTGTGGTGGACCAGTACTTGGATGTTTTCCCTAACAATGTTCCAGGACTACCTCATTGTAGAGAGGTGGACTTCCACATTAACATGTACCCCAGGGCAACACAGATATCTACTTCAGCATATTGGATGGCTCCCGCCGAGCTTCGTGAGTTGCGGGTACAGTTGGAGGACTTGCGGGAGAAAGGATTCATCTGACCCAGTGTTTCTCCCTAGGCAGCCCTGATTCTATTTGCCAAGAAGGTGGACGGGATCTTGAGGCTCTATGTGGACCACCATCGCCTGAACAAGGTGACAGTGAAGAACGAGTACACAATCCCGAGGATTGACGACCACTTTGATCGTCTTAAGGGAGCATGATTTTTCTCAAAGATATTCGTCAGATCAGGCTATCACTAGCATAGAGTTTGGGACGAGGATGCGCAGAAGACGACTTATAGGTGTCGATATAGCCACTACGAGTTCTTGGTTATGCCCTTTGGCATAACCAATGCTCCAGCAGTGTAGATACCCAAAGCCTGACGTACATGGACATTACATTACTTTTGCGGAATAATTAATACATAACAAAAACAGACACACAAGGACCGTAATAGTTTAGTGTCTTTGGAAACTCGGAATATAATATTCTAATCGTGGTGAAAGATCATCAACATCTCCCATAAATATCTTCCCCTTTTTTTCATACCTAAAACCTTTCTTTATATCCTGGGGAAATGAAAACATAAAAGGGGTGAGCTCAAATGCTCAGTAAGGGTAAGCATAGAGAACATAAAACAATCCTTAGACATTTGAATGTAAAAAAACATGACCATAAAATCTAAACATCAAAATCGTGAGCAATTACATAAAACATGGCAGTATGTAAGGCATAGATCACGAAGAAACATTAATCATGATAAATTAGCATGGGAATAAAACATGTAATTGTGGCAACCATTAAACACATGATATGATTTCCATAGTAGCCAAGGCATTGCTGCCAAGACCATCTTAGTGGACAAAGTCCCTTTCTGAATCGAGTTCACTCCTCGTTCCAGTTGTGTATTAATGAACCGGTTTAACTTGTCGTTCCAGCCATGTCTATCTCATGAGATATAAATCTTTACCCAATGCATTGGAGGAAGATATAGGTCCCACACATCTCATATTGAAATCATTCTTTCGTGTGCCACAATATAAACATAAATCATTCATCATAACCCAAGAATAAAATGGGTTTCATAAACATCATTCCATCATAACGTAATCCATACAAAAAAATTGGATATCATTTCATCATTAGAAAACTAAAACCTTTTAAATCATAGATACATGATACTTGAAACATACACATGTGAAATAATGTCATCATAGATTAAAATGGTTTTGATAAAACAATTGAAATAAATTCTTGAGGAAAATATCCTTTTTTCATCAAAATCATTTTCTTTCCACAAAATGTCATAAAATTTTAAATGAAAAATATTTTTTTGAAAATAGTCCGGAAATCTTTTGGAGGATGCTTCATGAAAATAAGGCTTTATAAAATCGTAAAAATCCTTTCATGCCGTATACATTAAAAAACATTCTTCTCGTACTTTTTTCAGAAAAGTCAAAAAGTACCTTGTAGGGTAAATAAAAGAAATATTCCATCCATACCATGGGATAAAAGTCAAATGGGTAAAAAAGACTTTAAACATACATGAATACTCTTTTATAAAACATTTACATGGATGATAGCAATAACCCCGGTAAATACATACGAATAAGCAATCTCGGATAAAAATGAGATTTGAAAAATTATCCCTTACCTTAGGTCTGATATGCTTCGTACATATCTGAACCTCCTGTATAATGATTTAAATAATTTCATTTACTTATTACAGAATCATATTCATTTTTATGATATCATATATGGTTCACTTATGACATTATATTACCCGTTCTTTTGTAAATTCCATGATAAAGCAGCGTTTTGGGTAAAATCGTTTTATTTATCATACATGTTTGGACTTGTTATTATTCATATGATTACATAGATCTTGATTACTTAATTATAGAATATAAAATATGATTTATATATAATATATATTCAGAATATATAAAAGATCGATAAATGGAAATATGTACACCGTTCATGGAGACAATAGGCCGTACGTACGCATGAACGTTGTTTTATTTTCCTTATTGAATTGAATGGAAGTAAATAGATGATATATATATATATATATGTATGTATACATAAATCCAGTAGATTAATTATGTCATATATTTCATTATTATTCATTATATAATCTTTATGATCATTCATGTATGGTTAACATGGAGAATGAATCTCATCCTATCATGGAGATGGTAGTCTGTACATACGCACGAGCGATGATATCGTTCCCATAATTATTAAATAGAATTGGAGTGGATGGTATAATATATCAGAATTAGTATGATGTTATAATAACCATATATAGTTATTCTTTACACCATTATACCCATCCATGTAAGGTGTTGGTGGAAAAACAGATTTCACCACGGCGTAGAGATGGTATTTCGTACGTACGCATGTGCGGTGATTTAATTTTCCATAGGATGAATAGATGGTGAAATAGGGTTGTTTCATAATTATAATAACATATCAGTATATGAGTTATACTGATGTTATTACTTCATAATTAAACAACTAAATAAGAATAAGTGGAAGAAGAAATAAAGTTGAAAGTATTGGTAACAGACATTACCTATTCTTTGAAGCGCCTCTTTGAGACCTCCTCATAGGGCACTAAAGTTGGTCTTTAAAGATGACCAGAACCTCTAGGATATTTCTATGTAAGTGGAGAAGATAATTTTTCAGGGGTTGGCCGAGCATAAAGGCTCAAAGTGGTGTGAGGAAGAGAGGGAGGAGGTGCCCTTTTATAAGGGAGGAGAGGGGCACCTTTGGAATAACAAAAAATATTATTTTATTATAAATTCATATTCGGTTTTTAATAGATCGAAATTAGGTTATTTAGAAGATAAGGTGGGGATGGGTATAAATCCTATAATTCAAAAGAATTTAGACATGTTTAGGTTTCTATTTTAACATTATCATTTAGATTTAACTTTAAGTTAGATAATTTATGTTTTACCGTGTCTTCTTGTTTTCTTACACTATAAGGTTAATAAACTTACTATAATAAGCCAAAATAACCTAATGTTTTTTATAATTAATATATATAACCTTATCTAAGTCATTTGGCCTAACCTTAGATTTTTAGAAATAAAATAACAATTAATAATATAATATTTGTTTAAAAAGCTATTTTATATCAATTTTGACACTATTTGGTAATTGATTTTTTGAAAATCATAAAAGAATGATTAGTTCAAAAACATTTAACTAAATCAATACTAACATGTCATATTATCCTATAAAATTAGTTTAATTCATAAAAAGTCTCAAATTACATTTATTTGAGTATTTATAACATCAATTATGTCAATATTTCATTAATAAGATAATTACTGCCTCATCTTTGTGTCATAAATAAATTAAATTATTTAATGTCTAAAGATTATAAATAAAATAATATTACGTAGGAAATCGTTTGAGATTTCTAATGAATATTTATAGTTGAATTTATCTTATGTATAACCTTATATTAAAAATGGTTTACTTATTAAACTTTGATTTTAACTATTTTAACCCTTCTTTAAGTAAATTAATATTAAATTTCCTAATCTAATCCAAGTGGTCCTAAATGGTCATATTTTATTCCTAAGGTTGTTTTTGGTCGAATTATACTTATCCAATAGAATTTGTACCTGTGTTAGGGTAATAATAATATCATTTTTACCCTTAATTATCCTATTTACTTTTAACCGTGGTAAATAAAAGCACAAAGTTACTATTCACCAAAAAATATTTTCATCTCATTGAACCACATTTTAGTACTTGATATTAACCATGTCACTTGGATTTTCTATATTCCACTCACAGAAGTGGTAAAATTAAGTTTTATGAAAAATTCAGTTTTTTAACTACCACTTAGTGGTTTCACTATTCATCAAAAAAATGAAAGTTTCCAGAAAAATACCCAAAATTAGGGCTAAGATATATTTGATATTATGAATTCATAAATGATTTCTATTTTACCAAATTAAAAATATATCAGTTTCATTAATTAATTTAAAAATTAATTCCCGTCGTCAAAACAAATAGCGTGTTTTTAAGAGATAATAATTATCAAAAGATTGACACTTGTTTATATCTGGTTTAAATGTGAAATTACATCCAATGACCAACATTTTATTAAATTGTAAAAATATATTCTAAATATAAATTAAAACCACTAAATTTATAATTTATTACTATTAATTATTTCGATTAAAAAAGTTGTTTTTAATAAAAAATTAGTAATTTTCACTATTCATCAGAATATGAAAGTTATCTAAAAAGTACCAAAATTCCACCCTAAGCTAATTTTGATATTCTGAATCAAAAAATGAAGTTCATCTTGAAAGAAAAAATTTATAAAATTTCAAGAAGCGGGTATTACTATTCATAAAGGCTAGTTCATAATAATATTATAATAATATCTCGTTTAGTGAAACTTGGTATTGCGTACTACACACACTATCGAGGAAAGTCTTTATTGCATGTAATGAAAGCCAAGTCAGGGATGCGTGTAGTGCAATCTCCCTTTGGTGTAGTGTTCAACACAAGCCATCAACGAAATTAAAAAAATATTCTTCATAAAATCTCAGGGTGTTGCATTCTACCCCCCCTTAAAATGAATTTCGCCCTCGAAATTCGTAGGGGTTATAAATCGATTACTATTCATAGAAACCCACATCTTAAAAAGGAATACTAAAACATAATTTTAAAAACTAAATTATGAAATGTAACGATTACCCAAAGCAACTCATCACTGGGTTTTCATGTAACAGCCCGAGATTTTATTAAAAATATTATTTTTATTTCACTAATGTCTTGTGTTGTACGCTACACCAAAAGGAGCTTGCACAACACGCATCCTTGACTTTCCTTGCATTACACGCAATCGCGACCTTCCTCGATAGCGTGTGTAGTACGCAATAACGAGTTTCACTAAACAGCGATATGCTATTAAAATATTATTAAAACTAGCCGTTATGAATAGTAATAACAACTTTTTGAAATTTTGTAAATTTTATTTTTCAAAATGGATTTCATTTTTGGATTCGGAGTATCGAATTTAGCCTAAGGTGAAATTTTGGTACATTTCAGATAACTTTCATATTCTGATGAATAGTGAAAATTACTAAATTTTAATTAAAAACAACTTTTTTAATCGAAATAATTAATAGTGATAAATTATTAATTTGAGTGGTTTTAAAGTATATTTAGAATATATTTTTACAATTTAATACAATGTTGGTCATTGGTTGTAATTTCACATTTAAACCAGACATAATCAAGTGTCAATCTTTTGATAGATATTGTTTCTTAAAAACACGCTATTTATTTTAACAGCGGGATTTAATTATAAAAATAATTAATGAAACTTCTATGTTATGAATTTGGTAAAATAGACTTTATTTTTGAATTCGGAATATAAAATATAGCTTAGGATGAAATTTTGGCATTGTTCTGAAAACATCAATTTTTGATGAATAGTGAAACTACTAAGTGGTAGTTAAAAAACTGAATTTTTCATAAAACATAATTTTACCGCTTCTATGAATGGAATTTCAAAAATCCGAGAGACACGGTTGATGTCAGTAAGTAAAATGTGGTTCAATGAGATGAAAATAATTTTTTGGTGAGTAGTAACTTTTTACTTTTTTTACCGCGGTTAATAGTAAATAGGGTAACTAAGGGTAAATATGCTATTACTATTACCCCAACACATGTCCTAATTCTATTGGATAAGTGTAATTCGACCAAAAACAACCTTAGGAATAAAATATGACCATTTAGGCCCACTTGGATTAGATTAGGACATTTATTATTAATTTATTTAAAGAAGGGTTAAAATAGTTAAAATCAAAGTTTAATAAGTAAATCATTTTTAATATGGGGTTATACATAAGATAAATTCGACTATAAATATTCATTAGAAAGATAAAAATATTTCCTACATAATGGTATTTTAGTTGTAATTTTTAGATATTAAATAATTTAATTTATTTATGACACAATGATGATGCAGTAATTATCTTATTTATGAAATATTGACATAATTGATGTTATAAACACCAAAATAAATGTAATTTGAGACTTTTTATGAATTCCACTAATTTTCTAGGTTACAATGATATATTAGTGTTGATTTAATCAACTTGTTTGAACATATAATTCTGTTATGACTTTCACAAAAATCATATATCAAATAGTGTCAAAATTGACACAAAATAGTTTTTAAATCAAATATTATATTATTAATTGTTATTTTATTCCTAAAAATCTAAGGTTCGGCCAAATGACTTAGATAAGGATAAATGTATTAGTAATAAACAATTTGGGGTTCGTTTGGCATGTTATAGTAAGTGTATTAACCATATAGTGAAAGAAAACAAAAAGACACGGTAAAAGTTAAATTATTTAACTTAGAGTTAAATCTAATTGATAAGGTTAAACTAATATCATAAACTTGTCTAAATCCTATTGGTTGATAGGATTTCGACCCATCCCCACTTTAGCTTCGAAATAAGACCCTTTGGAACCATTATAAACCGATTTTGACTTTAATATAAAATAATATTTTGAGATATTCCTAAGGTGCCCCTCTCCTCCCTTATAAAAGGGCACCCCCTCCCCCTTCCTCCTCACACCAATTTGAGCACTCAAGCTCGGCCAACCTCTGCCAAAATCCCTTCTCCACATCCCTAGAATAATCCTAGAGGTCCTGGTCTTCTTCAAAGACCAATCTTAGTTCCCTATGTGGAGGATTCAAAGAGGCGTTTCAAAGAAGAGGTAAAAACCATTACCGATCTTTTCAATTTCTTTCTTCTTCAACTTCTTCTTCTTTAGTTGTTTCATAACAAAGTAATAACATCAGTATTACTTACATACTGATATGTTATTATAAATATGAAACAACCCTAATTAATTTTCTATCCATCCTACGGAAAAATGAAATCACCGCGTGTGCGTACGTACGGAATACCCTCTCCATGCCGTGGTGTAATCTATTTTCCACCACCACCATAATTGGATTGGTATAAAGGTGTAATGAGTAACTATATATGATTATTATGAAGTGATATTGACACTTAAATAGTATACATACACTTCAACATAATTCCACGACCATGGGAACGATATCATCGCTCGTGCGTACGTACGGACTACCGTCTCCACGACGCGATGAGATTCATTCTCAATGATTAACCATTCATTAATGATTATAAAGTATATATAATAAGTAATAATGAAATATATGACCTAATAATGATACTGGAATTAGTTATATTTATATGTATGTCATCTACATAATTTCATTCAATTCAATAAGGAAACGAAAACAGCGTTCATGCGTACGTACGGACTACCGTCTCCATGAACGGTGTATTTCTTTCCATTTACTGATTTATTATATATGTGTATTATGAATATATATATATATATAAAAATCATGTTTTATATTCTGGAATTAATTAATCATGATCTAAGTAATCATATGAATAATTACAAGTTAAAAACACGAACGACAAATGAGACGATTTACCCAAAACGCTACTTTAACATGAATTTACAAAAGAACGGGTAATATAAAGTCATAAGTGGACCATATATGATATAATAACAATGAATATGATTCTCTAATAAGTAAATAACATGATTTAAATCATTATACAGGAGGTTCGGACACTCACAAAGCAAGTCGGACCTAAGGTAAGGGGAAATATTACAATCTCATTTTTATCCGAGATTGTTTATACTTTAGTATTTACTGGGGTGTATTTTATCATCCAAATCCATATTTCCTCAATATGTAATATTATTTCCATCCACCTACAATTGTTTAAATCCAATTTTACCCTTCGGTGAGTTTTTAGTAAAAGATATGAAAGGAATCTTTTTTTCGTCTTTCGTATGAGGTACTTTTTTGACTTTTCCGACAAAAGTAAGAGAAGAATGTTTTATTAACTTATATGGCATGAATGTATTTTTAAAACATTATTTCCAAGAATCTTACTTTAGAAGTTTTCAAGTTTATTTTTAATCAACTTCTTTTAGTTTTAAATTTTAAGATATGTTAAGAAAGGAAAATGTTTTTGAAGTAGAAAGGATATTTTCCTCAAGAATGGATTTCAAGTGTTTTATCAAAATTATTTTCCATCTAAGATAATAAAGGGTTCTGTTTCTATCCCTATTATTACATGGATTTGATTATGTTGTGATGGAAATTTTTTTATGAATTTTTTTATCTTATATGAATTGTTTTATGATGTCATGTTGTTTGAGAATCCCATTTTATTACATGGGTTATGCAATGATGTATGATTTATGATTTTGTGGCACACATAAGAATGGTATCATTATGAGATGGGTGGGACCTATATCTCCCTCCAATGCCTTGGGTAAAGATTTTATATCTTATGAGATAGACATGGCTGGAATGGTAGGTTATACCGGTTCAGTGAAACAGGACTGAAACGAGAGTCACTTGATTCAGAAATGGACTTTGTCCACTAAGATAGTCTTGGAAATGAGTCTTGACTAACAAGAAATGATTATCTATGATTATGTGTGTATGCCACAAAGTTTCATGTTTTAAGTTATGCTTATTGGGATTTCATTTCACTACTATGATTTATCCCATGTTATGTAATTATGCTCTCTTTTGCAGGTTAAGATTTCCAAAAGTTATGTTCTTATGAATATGATGTGATTGATTTTCTTTTGTTTACCCTTACTGAGCATTTGAGCTCACCCTTTTATGTTTTCTTTTCCCCAGGATATAAAGAATGGTTTTAGGAAAAAAAATGGAAGATCTTTATGGGAGATATTGAAGATCTTTCACCACGATTAGAAGATTACGTTCCGAGTTTCCAAAGACACTAAACTATTACGGTCCTTGTGTGTGTGTTTTTGTTATGTACTAAGTATTCCGCAAAAGTAATGTAATGTCCATGTACAATAAGCTTCGGGTCTCTATAGTTGGTATCAGAGGAAAGGTTTAGTCAACCTTTCGAAACTAGGATGCGAAAACGTTAGTGAGATCCCTAGAGATATTTCTACGGTATGTCCAGGGATGTCCCTAAGGTTAAGTATACGTATAAGTTATAGTACTAGAACTACGCTAACGATCATAGAATTAAACCTAAGATGTTAGATATTGAAGGTACTCCCCCATTATTATGTTGTTTTCCCTAGCATGATTTTTGCCTCTCACACTATTCTTTTTGGGTTTTAGACGATGGCTGGAACCCGAAGGAACCATGTTGATCAATGCAATGGACAATGCAATGATTGTCCTCCTGAACAAACAAATGTTATGGGAGATGGAGTGCAAAATATTATTGCTATACTTACACAAGCTATGAATCATTCTGGACTTCCAAATGAGCAGAGAAGGGAACAATATTCTATTGAGTCCTTCATGAGGCAACGTCCACCTTCTTTCAGTGGGTCTTCTGATCCACTTGTTGCTGAACAATGGATCAGTACCACTGAAAAGATATTTTCAGTTCTTCAATGTTCTGAACATGATAAAGTAATCTTAGCAGTATATCATTTGGAAGGTGAAGCTGATCAATGGTGGAATCTTATCAAGAATACAAGGCAAAGAGATGAAATTGAGTCCATGGAATGGGACGAGTTCAAGAACTTATTTTTCAATAAGTACTTCCCTCGTATTCTTCAAACAAAGATGGAGAAGGAGTTTCTTGAACTAAAGCAAAAGGATGATGAATCTGTTGGTATATACGAAGCGAATTTTACAAGACTTGCAAGGTATGCATCTGGCATTATCATCCAACCTGAAAGTAAAGTTGATCGATTTTTCAGTGGCTTAAAACCAAGTCTTCGAAGGGCATTAGCTATAAGAGACTTCAGTAGCTATGAAGAAATTGTGCGTTGTGCTATCAAGGTAGAAATGGAAGTTGGTGTTACATATCCATCTCATGGCTTTGACAAAAAACAAAAGATGGAGTTCAAGGAGAAATCTCAGAATAATGGTGAAAAGAAGATGAATGTTTCCTTATGCACAAAGTGTGGAAAGAAGCATGGTGGAGATTGTCTTAAAGGGACTAGAAAATGTTTTAAGTGTGGAAAAGAAGGTCATCGAGCAGCTGAGTGTCGAAGTAATGGAAAAAGGGTTTCTAATGATGTGAACAAATCAAACACTGCAGAGAACGCACCACCAACACTTCAATGCTTCAAGTGCAAGGAAATGGGGCATTATGCTAATAAATGCCCTAATCCAAGGGTTAGTGATGATCAACATGAGCAACCACTGAAGGAAAAGGACAAAGGGATGTCACATGCGATCACTATTGGCAATGTTTAATATGATAACGATGTGGTGGAATGATTAAGTGTTTATGTAATGGGATTTCGAAATAATGTTGTATCATTGAGTATTGAAATATTTATTGATGTGGTATTCAAAGTGATTGATATATTTTGGAAATAAGATGATATGCGCATAATGAAGGGAAAACGAGAAAATGAAATGTTTAATAGTATTCATGAGCTCATGATTAATATAAGGACTAAGTGATATCATGGTTTGAGTATATACAATTTTGAGGATTTTGGTATGTGGAAGGTGTTAACTTTAAACTACATTCAAGTTTTCACTATGGTTTAATGGGTATTCAAGAGAATACATGATTAAGGCCTTTGAATGTTTGGAATGCGACCAACAAGACATATATATGGGGATTAACGATAGTATTAAATCTTTGGTAATCGTTTTCACTATATTATGAGAGTGGACTGCAGTATTATGGATAAGCCTAAAGATTAGAATGGATTATGTTGGACATAAGTTAGTATTGTTTAAGGATAGAAGTTTTTTCGATATTATTGATGGGATGTTATAGTAATATAGTTTTAGAAAAAGGACAACCTGCAGGACGGGCGACAACCCATCGCGTCGGACAAGGCTGTGGGAATCGAACCCACAACCGAAGTGCGACTGGCCTTTATCGCCTACCACTGGCCTACAGGAAGTCCCTGTTTAGTAGAAACTAGTTTTATTATATTAAGCAGTATGATATATGAAGTATAAGTCCATTATAGGAACCATATATGATTAATATCACTATATACTGACTAATGTATATAATTTTTGCTAACCTTTTGTTTGAGACAGATGGAATGACCCATCATCTGCTAACACTTCACGAATAACAAATTCAAATTCATTTATTTAAGAGATGAAGTGGAAATTGTTCAAGGCACGAACAATAGTGAGATTGTACCAAAATAAAGTAAGTATTTATTCTAATTCAAATTTTCAACTTTAGGGAAATGATCTTGAAAACCAAAAATGTTGTCCTATTGATCTTATACCTGATGAATCAGATGGTACCTTATATCATCACAAATCTATGGATTTGTGATTACTGGATTTTCCATAGCCATGTTCTCTACCACTCTCCATCAGAACATGACGGTTAGATTTCTCTTCCATATCCATATTTTTACCTATTTGGAAACCCAGCGATTAGTTTATTTGGGTAATCGTTACATTTCATACTTTAGTTTTTAAAGCCAAGTTTTGTTATTCCTTTTTACGATGTGGGATTGTATTAAAGAAACTTTCGAATAGTAAACCATTTATAACCCCGACGAATTTCGAGGGAGAAATTCATTTTAAGGGGGGTAGAATGTAACAGCCCGAGATTTTATGAAAAATATTCTTTTTATTTCACTAATGTCTTGTGTTGTACGCTACACCAAAAGGAGCTTGCACAACACGCATCCTTGACTTGCCTTTCATTACACGCAATCGCGACCTTCCTCGATAGCGTGTGTAGTACGCAATAACGAGTTTCACTAAACAGCAATATGCTATTAAAATATTATTAAAACTAGCCGTTATGAATAGTAATAACCACTTTTTGAAATTTTGTAAATTTTATTTTTCAAAATGGATTTCATTTTTGGATTCGGAGTATCTAATTTAGCCTAAGGTGAAATTTTGGTACATTTCGGATAACTTTCATATTCTGATGAATAGTGAAAATTACTAAATTTTAATTAAAAACAACTTTTTTAATCGAAATAATTAATAGTGATAAATTATTAATTTTAGTGGTTTTAAAGTATATTTAGAATATATTTTTACAATTTAATACAATTTTGTTCATTGGTTGTAATTTCACATTTAAACCAGACATAATCAACTGTCAATCTTTTGATAGATATTGTTTCTTAAAAACACGCTATTTGTATTAACAGCGGGATTTAATTATAAAAATAATTAACGAAACTTCTATGTTATGAATTTGATAAAATAGAAATTATTTTTGAATTCGGAATATAAAATAGAGCTTAGGATGAAATTTTGGCATTGTTCTGAAAAACATCAATTTTTTATGAATAGTGAAACTACTAAGTGGTAGTTAAAAAACTGAATTTTTCATAAAACATAATTTTACCGCTTCTGTGAATGGAATTTCAAAAATCCAAGAGACACGGTTGATGTCAGTAAGTAAAATGTGTTTCAATGATATGAAAATAATTTTTTGGTGAGTAGTAACTTTTTACTTTTTTTACCGCGGTTAATAGTAAATATGGTAACTAAGGGTAAATATGATATTACAATTACCCTAACACATGTCCTAATTCTATTGGATAAGTGTAATTCGACCAAAAACAACCTTATGAATAAAATATGACCATTTATGCCCACTTGGATTAGATTAGGACATTTACTATTAATTTATTTAAAGAAGGGTTAAAATAGTTAAAATCAAAGTTTAATAAGTAAATTATTTTTAATATGGGGTTATACATAAGATAAATTCGACTATAAATATTAATTAGAAAGATAAATAGATTTCCTACATAATGGTATTTTATTTGTAATTTTTAGACATTAAATAATTTAATTTATTTATGACACAATGATGATGCAGTAATTATATTATTTATGAAATATTGACATAATTGATGTTATAAACACCAAAATAAATGTAATTTGAGACTTTTTATGAATTACACTAATTTTCTAGGTTACTATGATATATTAGTGTTGATTTAAGCAACTTTTTTCGAACATATAATTCTGTTATGACTTTCACAAAAATCATATATCAAATAGTGTCAAAATTGACACAAAATAGTTTTTAAATAAACTATTATATTATTAATTGTTATTTTATTCCTAAAAATCTAAGGTTCGGCCAAATGACTTAGATAAGGATAAATGTATTAGTAATAAACAATTTGGGGTTCGTTTGGCATGTTATAGTAAGTGTATTAACCATATAGTGAAAGAAAACAAAAAGACACGGTAAAAGTTAAATTATTTAACTTAGAGTTAAATCTAATTGATAAGGTTAAAATAATATCATAAACTTGTCTAAATCCTATTGGTTGATAGGATTTCGACCCATCCCCACTTTAGCTTCGAAATAAGACCCTTTTGAACCATTATAAACCGATTTTGACTTTAATATAAAATAATATTTTGAGATATTCCTAAGTTGCCCCTCTCCTCCCTTATAAAAGGGCACCTCCTCCCCCTTCCTCCTCACACCAATTTGAGCACTCAAGCTCGGCCAACCTCTGCCAAAATCCCTTATCCA
Organism: Viscum album; assembly: GCA_963277665.1. NCBI lineage: Eukaryota > Viridiplantae > Streptophyta > Magnoliopsida > Santalales > Viscaceae > Viscum > Viscum album. The sequence goes on along the minus strand of CAUJRU010001506.1, from coordinate 12,200 downwards.
CTTCCCTAGAATAATCCTAGAGGTCCTGGTCTTCTTCAAAGTCCAATCTTAGTTCCCTATGTGGAGGATTCAAAGAGGCGTTTCAAAGAAGAGGTAATAACCATTACTGATCTTTTCAATTTCTTTCTTCTTCAACTTCTTCTTCTTTAGTTGTTTCATAACAAAGTAATAACATCAGTATTACTTACATACTGCTATGTTATTATAAATATGAAACAACCCTAATTCACCTTCTATCCATCCTACGGAAAAATGAAATCACCGCGCGTGCGTACGTACGGAATACCGTCTCCACGCCGTGGTGTAATCTATTTTCCGCCACCACCATAATTGGATGGGTATAAAGGTGTAATGAGTAAATATATATGATTATTATGAAGTGATAATGATACTTAAATAGTATACATACACTTAAACATAATTCCACGACCATGGGAACGATATCATCGCTCGTGCGTACGTACGGACTACCGTCTCCACGACGCGATGAGATTCATTCTCAATGATTAACCATTCATTAATGATTATAAAGTATATATAATAAGTACTAATGAAATATATGACCTAATAATGATACTGGAATTATTTATATTTATATGTATGTCATCTACTTAATTTCATTCAATTCAATAAGGAAACGAAAATAGCGTTCATGTGTACGTACGGACTACCGTCTCCATGAACGGTGTATTTCTTTCCATTTACTGATTTATTATATATGTGTATTATGAATATATATATATAAAAATCATGTTTTATATTCTGGAATTAATTAATCATGATCTAAGTAATCATATGAATAATTACAAGTTAAAAACACGAACGACAAATGAGACAATTTACCCAAAACGCTACTTTAACATGAATTTACAAAAGAACGGGTAATATAAAGTCATAAGTGGACCATATATGATATAATAACAATGAATATGATTCTGGAATAAGTCAATAACATGATTTAAATCATTATACAGGAGGTTCGGACACTCACAAAGCAAGTCGGACCTAAGGTAAGGGGAAATATCACAATCTCATTTTTATCCGAGATTGTTTATACTTTAGTATTTACTGGGGTGTATTTTATCATCCAAATCCATATTTCCTCAATATGTAATATTATTTCCATCCACCTACAATTGTTTAAATCCAATTTTACCCTTCGGTGAGTTTTTAGTAAAAGATATGAAAGGAATCTTTTATTCGTCTTTCGTACGAGGTACTTTTTTGACTTTTCCGACAAAAGTAAGAGAAGAATGTTTTTTTAACTTATACGGAATGAATAGATTTTTAAAACATTATTTCCAAGAATCTTCCTTTACAACTTTTCATGTTTATTTTTAATCAACTTCTTTTAGTTTTAAATTGTAAGACATGTTAAGAAAGGAAAATGTTTTTGAAGTAGAAAGGATATTTTCCTCAAGAATGGATTTCAAGTGTTTTATCAAAATTATTTTCCATATAAGATAATAAAGGGTTCTGTTTCTATCCCTATTATTACATGGATTTGATTAGGTTGTTATGGAAATATTTTTATGAATTCCTTTATCTTATATGAATTGTTTTATGATGTCATGTTGTTTGAGAATCCCATTTAATTACATGGGTTATGCAATGATGTATGATTTATGATTTTGTGGCACACATAAGAATGGTATCATTATGAGATGGGTGGGACCTATATCTCCCTCCAATGCATTGGGTAAAGATTTTATATCTCATGAGATAGACATGGCTGGAATGGTAGGTTATACCGGTTCAGTGAAACAGGACTAAAACGAGGGTCACTCGATTCAGAAATGGACTTTGTCCACTAAGATAGTCTTTGCAATGAGTCTTGACTAACAAGAAATGATTCTCTATGATTATGTGTGTATGCCACAAAGTTTCATGTTTTATGTTATGCTTATTGGGATCTCATTTCACTACTATGATTTATCCCATGTTATGTAATTATGCTCTCTTTTGCAGGTTAAGATTTCCAAAAGTTATGTTCTTATGAATATGATGTGATTGATTTTCTTTTGTTTACCCTTACTGATCATTTGAGCTCACCCTTTTATGTTTTCTTTTCCCCAGGATATAAAGAATGGTTTTAAGTAAAAAAAAGGGAAGAACTTTATGGGAGATTTTGAAGATCTTTCACCACGATTAGAAGATTACGTTCCGAGTTTCCAAAGACACTAAACTATTACGGTCCTTGTGTGTGTGTTTTTGTTATGTACTAAGTATTCCGCAAAAGTAATGTAATGTCCATGTACGATAAGCTTCGGGTCTTTACATTTCACATAGGAGAACATAGGTGAAAATGTGGATATGGAGGAAAAATATAACCATCAAGTTCTGATGGAGAGTGGTAGAGAACATGGCTATGAAAAAGCCAATAATCACAAAGTCATAAATTTGTGATGATCTAGGGTACCATCTGATTCATCAGATATAAGGGCACTAGGACAACATATTTGGTTTTCAAGATCATTTCCCTAAAGATGAAGAATTAGAATTAGAATAAATACTTACATTATTTTGGTACAATCTCACTGTTGTTCGTGCCTTGAACAATTTCAACTTCATCTCTTAAAGAAATGAAGTTGAATTTGTTATTCGTGAAGTGTTAGCAGATCATGTGATAGAATGATGGTTCATTCCATCTGTCTCAAACAAAAGGTTATAAAAGTTATCAAAAATACATAATTCCATCTATAGTAAGATTAATCCTATATGGTTCCTAAAATGGAATTATACTTCATATATCATACTAATTTATATAATAAAACTAGTTTCTACTAAACAGGGACATCCTGTAGGCCAGTGGTAGGTGATAAAGGCCAGTCGCACTTCGGTTGTGGGTTTGATTCCCACAGCCTTGTCCGACGCGATGGGTTGTCGCCCATCCTACAGGTTGTCCTTTTTCAAAAACTACATTATAAATAATATCCAAAACAAATCTAGCCATAAACAATACTAACTTATGTCCAACATAATTCATTCCAATCTTTAGGCTTATCCAAAATACATATGTCCAATATCATAGTATAAAGAAAACAATTACTTGAAATGTCATCAACCATGCATGTGAATACCATCCTTTATCACCCATATATCTTGTTGGCCACATTCCAATCATGTGAATACCTTAATCATGTATTCTCCTGAAAAATGAATACCGATTAAACCTTAGTGAAAACATGAATTCTGTCAAAAATTAACTCTCTCCACATTACAAAATCCAAAAATTCTATATACTCAAACCATGATATGACCTTCTCCTTATATCAGCCATGAGTTCATGAATACTATTAAGCATTTAATTTTCTCTTTATCCCTTCATTATGCACATATCATCTACTTTCCAAAAATATCTAAAAAACCTTTCACGGTCACTGGTACCATTCATAAAATTCTTTCAAAACTTAAGGAAAGACAACAGTGTAACAATCCTTAGATGTCGCTTTATTCCATAGTACCAGAACATTGCACTTGATAAACATGTAATCATTCCACTACCTTCTTAAACCATTGACTGAGCTTCAACAATTATTTCATCTCACATATCATTTGTAGTCTCTTCATCATCATCAACATAAATACTACCCATACGACCATACTAATTTTCTTCATGAGACTTTTTCTTTGGGTATTGGTTTTCATAATGCTCGTACATTCCACATTTAAAACATTTAACCTTTTTTGATGTCGTAGAAATACCATTATCCTCATCCATGGTGTTAACTAAACCTTTTCCTTTGCACTTACTATATTTATGTCCTTATTTTCCACACGCAAAGCATCTTCAAGTTCCTTTGAATCATTCTCCTTGATGCCTCTTACCACATGATTTACATATGGGAAATTGAACTTTCTTTCTTCTATGATCATCATGAAACTCCATATTTCTCTTATTAGCCGAGTCAGGAAACTTACCAAATTTGAGTTTATTGATAATATTATTAGATTGCTGATTTGACGTAATTTTGATTTTTGGACTTCTAAATCCCATTTCATTTGGTTTCTCAGGAAGAATATCATTCCATTGTCCATCATATCCTCCATTATCTTGAATCATCTTATTTCCATCAATTTTCTAAAACCCAAAAAGAATAGTGTGAGAGACAAAAATCATAATCAAGGGGGAGTAACTTCAATATCTAACATCTTAGGTTTTATCTAATATCGTTACTATAATTCTAGGACTATAACCTATACTTATACTTAACCTTAGGGACATCCCTAGACATACCTTAGAAATATCTCTAGGGATCTCACTAAAGTTCTCGCATCCTAGTTTCCAAAGGATGACTAAACCTTTCCTATGATACCAACTGTAGAGACCCAAAGATTGACGTACATAGACATTACATTACATTTGCAGAATAATTAATACATAACAAAAACAGACACACAAGGACCGTAATAGTTTAGTGTCTTTGGAAACTTGGAATATAATCTTCTAATCATGGTGAAAGATCTTCAACATCTCCCATAAAGATCTTCACCAATTTTTTCTTTCATAAAACCTTTATTTATATCCTGGGGAAAAGAAAACAAAAAAGGGGTGAGCTCAAATTCTCAGTAAGGGTAATCACAAAGAACATAAAACAATCCTTAGACATTTTAATGTAAAAAAAACATGAGCATAAAATCTAAACATCAAAATCATGAGCAATGACATAAAACATGGAAGTACGTAAGGCATAGATCATGAAGAAACATTAATCATGATAAATTAGAATGGGAATAAAACATGTAATTGTGGAAACCATTAAGCACATGATATGATTTCCATAGTTTCCTAGGCATTGCTGCCAAGACCATCTTAGTTGACAAAGTCCCTTTCTAAATCGAGTTCACTCCTCGTTCCAGTCCTGTATTACTGAATCGGTTTAACTTGTCGTTCCATCCATGTCTATCTCATGAGATATAAATCTTTACCCAATGCATTGGACTGAAATATAGGTCCCATCCATCTCATATTGAAATCATTATTTCATGTTCCACAATATAAACATAAATCATTCATCATAACCCAATAATAAAATGGGTTTCATAAAAATCATTCCATCATAACGTAATCATAAAAACAAATTGGATATCATTTCATCATTAGAAAATTGAAACCATGTAAATCATAGAGACATGATACTTGAAACATACACATGTGAAATAATGTCATCTTAGATGGAAACGGTTTTGATAAAGCACGTGAAATGAATTCTTGAGGAAAATATCCTTTTTTCTTCAAAATCATTTTCTTTTCAAAGAATTTCATGCAATTTTAAAATAAAAGGATTTTGTTGAAAATATTCATGAAATATTATAGAGGAATATTTATGAAAATATGTCTTTATAAAACCATAAAAATCATTTCATGCCATATACGTTAAAAAACATTCTTCTCGTACTTTTGTCGGAAAAGTCCAAAAGTACCTTGTAGGGTAAATAAAAGAAATATTCCTTCCATACCATGGGGTAAAAGTAAAATGGGTAAAAAGGACTTTAAATATGCATGAATACACTTTTATAAAACATGGAAATGGATGATATCAATAACCCCAATAAATACTTACGAATAAGCAATCTCGGATAAAAATGAGATTTGAAAAATAATCTTGTACCTTAGGTCCGATATGCTTCGTACTTATCCAAACCTCATGTATAAGGATTTACATAATACCATTGACATATTATAAAATCATATTCATTGTTATGATATCATATATGGTTCACTTATGACTTTATATTACCAGTTCTTTTTTAAATTCCATGTTAAAGCAGCATATTGGGTAAAATCGTTTTATTTATCGTAGGTGTTTGTACTTGTTATTATTCATATGATTAATTAGATCATGATTACTTAATTCCAGAATATAAAATATGATTTATATATAATATATATTCATAATATATAAAAGATTTATAAATGGAAAGAAATACACCGTTCATGGAGACGGTAGACCGTACGTACGCATGAACGCTGTTTTCTATTCCTTATTGAATTGAATGGAAGTAAGTAGATGAAATATATATATACATATATACATAAATCCAGTAACTTAATTATGTCAAATATTTCATTATTTTTAATTATATAAACTTTATGATCATTCATGTATGTTTAATATGGAGAATGAATCTCATCGCGTCATGGAGACGGTAGTCCGTACGTACGCACGAGCGATGATATCGTTCCCATAATTATTGAATATAATTGGAGTGGATGGTATAATATAGAAGAATAAGTATGATGTTATAATAACCATATATAATTATTCTTTACACCGTTATACACATCCATGTATGTTGTTGGTGGGAAAACAGATTTCACCACGGCGTGGAGACGGTATTCCGTATGTACGCACGCGTGGTGATTTCGTTTTACGTAGGATGGATTGATGGTGAAATATGGATGTTTCATACTTATAATAACAAATTAGTATATTAGTTATAATTATGTTATTACTTCATAATGAAACAACTAAAGAAGAATAAGTGGAAGAGGAAATAAAGTTGAAAGAATTGGTAACAGACATTACCTCTTCATTGAAGCGCCTCTTTGAGACGTCCCCTTAGGGCACTAAAATTGGTCTTTGAAGAAGAAAAAAACCTCTAGGATGTTTATATGGAAGTGAATAAGATAATTTGGAAGGGGCTGGCCGATCTTTAAGGCTCAAAGTGGTGTGACGAAGAGAGGGAGGATGTGCCCTTTTATAAGGGAGGAGAGGGGCACCTTTGGAATAACTAAAAATATTATTTTATTATAAAGTCATATTCTATTTTTAATAGATCCAAATTGAGTTATTTAGAATCTAAGGTGGGTATGGGTCGAAAGTTTCTAATCCAAAAGAATTTAGACAAGTTTAGGTGTCTATTTTAACCTTATCATTTAGATTTAACTTTAAGTTAGATAATTTAACTTTTACTATGTCTTCTTGTTCTCTTACACTATAAGGTTAATAAACATACTATAACAAGACAAAAGAACCCCAAGATGTTTATTATTAATATATATAACCTTAGCTAAGTCATTTGGCCGAAACATATATTTTTAGGAATAAAATAACAATTAATAATATAATATTTGTTTTAAAAACTATTTTATGTCAATTTTGACACTATTTGGTAATTGATTTTTGTGAAACTCATAACAGAATTATTAGTTCGAAAAAAGTGATTAAAATCAATACTAACATGTCATATTAACCTATTAAATTACTTGAATGCATAAAAAGTCTCAAATTACATTTCTTTGGGTATTTATAACATCAATTATGTCAACATTTCATTAATAAGATAATTAATGCATCATCATTGTGTCATAAATAAATTACATTTTTTCATGTCTAAAGATTATAAATAAAATAATATTATGTAGGAAATCGTTTTATATTTCTAATAAATATTTATAGTCGAATTTATCTTATGTATAACCCTATATTAAAAATGGTTTACTTATTAAACATTGATTTTAACTATTTTAACCATTCTTTAAATAAATTAATATTAAATGTCCTAATCTAATCCAAGTGGTCCTAAATGGTCATATTTTATTCCTAAGGTTGTTTTAGGTCGAATTAAACTTATCAAATAGAATTTGGACATGTGTTAGGGTAATTATAATATCATTTTTACACTGAATTACCCTATTTACTTTTAACCGTGGTAAATAAAAATAAAAGTTACTATTCACCAAAAAAATATTTTCATCTCATTGAACCAAATTTTATTTATTGATATTAACCGTGTCTCTTGGATATTCAAAATTCCACTCACAGATGCGGTAAAATTATGTTATATGAAAAATTCAGTTTTTTAACTACCACTTAGTGGTTTCACTATTCATCAAAAAATGAAAGTTTCCAGAAAAATACCCAAAATTAGGCCCAAGCTATATTTGATATTATGAATTCACAAATGATTTCTATTTTACCAAATTCAAAACATATCAGTTGCATTAATTAATTTAAAAATTAATTCCCGTCGTGAAAACAAATAGCGTGTTTTTAAGAGATAATAACTATCAAAAGATTGACACTTGTTTATGTCTGGTTTAAATGTGAAATTATATCCAATGACCAACATTTTATTAAATGGAAAAAATATATTCTAAATATACTTTAAAACCAATCAAATTAATAATTTATTACTATTAATTATTTCGATTAAAAAGTTGTTTTTAATTAAAATTTAGTAATTTTCACTATTCATCAAAATATGAAAGTTATCCGAAAAGTACCAAAATTTCACCCTATGCTAATTTCGATATTCCAAATCCAAAAATGAAGTTTATTTTGAAAGATAAAATTTATAAAATTTCAAAAAGTGGGTATTACTATTCATAACGGCTAGTTCATAATAATATTATAATAATATCTCGTTTAGTGAAACTCGGTATTGCGTACTACACACGCTATTGAGGAAGGCCTTTATTGCGTGTAATGCAAGCCAAGTCAATGATGTGTGTAGTGAAATCTCCTTTTGGGGTAGCGTACAACACAAGACATCAACGAAATTAAACGAATATTCTTCATAAAATCTCGGGGTGTTACAAGGAGTGTTCATGAGTCTCATGAATAGGATCTTCCAGCCATACCGTGATCACTTTTTTGTAGTCTTCAACAAAGATATACTGATCTACTCGACTACTTAGGAGGAGCATACCAACCATTTGTGGGTAGTAATGGACACACTCTGAGAGCACCAGCTTTATAGTAAGCTCTCGAAGTGCCAGTTTTGAATTCGAGAGGTTCACTTCTTGGGATATGTCATCTCAGAGGATAGAGTTGCAGTGGATCCAGAAAAGATTGAGTAAGTGCATGCTTGGTAGACACCCAGTAGTGTGATGGAGGATTAGAGTTTCCTTGATCTGGCTAGGTACTATTACAGATTCATTCCAGATTTCTCCAGAGTTTCAGCACCACTGTCAGCCTTGACAAAGAAGGGGCAACCCTTCGTGGGGTTGGAGAGATGCCACCAGAGCTTTCAGAAGCTAAGGCAGTGGATGAATAGTGTGCCCATCATGAGGATTCTAGAGGAAGGCGTAGGGTATGCAGTTTATTGCGATGCATCAGGGACTGGACTCGGGTGTGTCCTGATGCAGGAGCGAGCAGTGATCACCTATGGTTCTCGGAAGTTGAGATAACACGAGAAGAACTACGCTACCCATGACCTAGAGTTAGCCGCATTGGTCTTCACCTTGAAGATGTGGCGGCACTATCTGATGGGTGAATGTTTTACCATGTACTCTAATCACAATAGTCTTAGGTATATCTTCTCTTAGAATGACATGATCCTGAGACAACAGTGATGGCTTGAGTTCCTCCAGGACTATGACATCGAGATAGTCTATACTCATGGGAATGGGAATGTTGTTGCAAATGACCTTGGAAGGAGGACTAGTATACAGCTGCTATGAGAGGCGACAGAGTAGCTGGCTGCTTTTCAGATATCCTTTGTGGATAGAGATGGAGCAGCCTATCTATAGTCTCTTACAGTCACTCCCCCACTTCTTCAGCGAGTCAGGGAGGTGCAGCATGGGGACGTTGACTGCGAGATGCAACATGCTCAGATATCCACATGGAAGGAACCTGATGGATTTTCTGAAGGTGGAGAGCATGTCATTTTCTTCAGAGTACATACCATGGCACCAGTAGCACTTCAGGAGGATGTGTTGAGGGAGTTCCACACATCCCCTCTAGCGGTACATCCATGAGTGGCAAAGATGTACCAAGACCTTTGAAGACAACACTCTTTCCCAGGTATGAAGAAGGTGGTAGCGGACACTACTGAAAATCCGGCCTTTAGCGGCCCCTCAGCGACCGCCATTGGCGGTCGCTGTTGCCTCGTCGCTAGAGGCTTTCAGCGACCGCCAATGGGGGTCGCTATAGAAGGCCGGCATATCGGCCTTCATCGACCGCCAAGCGGTCGCTGCAGCCCCTCTGCCGGGCAGCCTATAGCGACCACCTATGGCGGTCGCTAGTCTAAAATAAAATTTTTTTACAAATTTTTTTATTGAATTGAATATATATATATATATATATATATATATATATTCATATATATACTATTAAATACAATATTTTAAATATATATATATATATATATAATATATTTTAAATGTTTTAATATATATATATAATATATATATAATATCAAATCATTGTGCTATAATAATTTAAAAACTTCGATTCAAGAAATAATCTCATTTCAGGTCTTTCGGAGCACGTTTGCTCCGAATGGGACCGCCGCACGCCGTTTTGGTGTTTTATGGCGCCGGAAATGCATTTCCGGCCGCCGCGGTCAAACAGCTCCTCCAAATGAGGTTCCGTCTGGCCGACTATTTCACAATTCACGCCCCGGATGTTTTCGTACGGTTTCATGGCATTCGGAGGTCGTTCGGGAGGTTTTGACCCCCCAACGCGCCATTTCGGCGCGCGCCGCGCTGCTGAAAAGGACACAATCAGACGTGCCGCGCGCACCGCACATCTGATGGACGTGCGGCCTCCTCCTGCATCTCAGGAATAATATTTCTATCATTCCCGTGCGGTTTCAGGTCGTTCGGAGCACGTTTGCTCCGAATTGGACCGCCGCACGCCGTTTTGGTGTTTTAGGGCGCTGGAAACGCGTTTCCGGCCGCCGCGGTCAAACGGCACCTCTGAATGAGGTTCCGTCTACCCGACCATTTCACAATTCACACCCTGGATGTTTTCGTACAGTTTCGTGGCATTCGAAGGTCGTTCGGGTGGTTTTGACCCCCCAACGCGCCATTTCAGCGCGCGCCGCGCTGCTTAAAAGGACTCAATCGGACGTGCCACGCGCAACGCACGTCCGCTGGACGTTCTACCTCCTCCTGCATCTCAGGAATAATATTTCTATCATTCTCGTGCGGTTTCAGGTCTTTCGGAGCAGGTTTGCTCTGAATGGGACCGCCGCAGGCCGTTTTGGTGCTTAATGGCGCCCGAAACGCGTTTCCGGCCGCCGCGGTCACACGACACCTCCGAATAAGGTGCCGTCTGGTCGACCATTTCACAATTCACGCCCCAGATGTTTTCGTACGGTTTCGTGACATTTGGACGTCGTTCGGGTGGTTTTGACCCCCCAACGCGCCATTTCAACGCGCGCCGCGCTGCTGAAAAGGACACAATCGGACGTGCCGCGCGCACCGCACGTCCGATGGACGTGCAGCCTCCTACTACATCTCAGGAATAATATTTCTATCGTTCCCGTGTGGTTTCAGGTCATTCGGAGCACGTTTGCTCTGAATTGGACCGCCGCACGCCGTTTTGGTGTTTTATGGCGCCGGAAACGCGTTTCCGGCCGCCGCGGTCACACGGCACCTCCGAATGAGGTGCCGTCTGGCCGACCATTTCACAATTCACGCCCCAGATATTGTCGTACGGTTTCGTGGCATTCGGAGGTCGTTCGGGTGGTTTTGACCCCCCAACGCGTCATTTCAACGCGCGCGCGCTGCTGAAAAGGACACAATCGGACGTGCCGCGCGCACCGCACGTCCGCTGGACGTGCGGCCTCCTCCTGCATCTCAGGAATAATATTTCTATCGTTATCGTGCGGTTTCAGGTCTTTCGGAGCACGTTTGCTTTGAATGGTACCGCCGCACGCCGTTTTGGTGTTTAATGGCGCCAGAAACGCATTTCCGGCCGCCGTGGTCACACGGCATCTCCGAATGAGGTGTCGTCTAGCCGACCATTTCACAATTCACGACCCGAATATTGTCGTATGGTTTCGTGGCATTCGGAGGTCGTTCGGGTGGTTTTGACCCCCCAAGGCGCCATTTCAGCACGCGCCGCGCTGCTGAAAAGGACACAATCAGACGTGCCGCGCGCACCGCACGTCCGCTGGACGTTTTTCCTCCTCCTACATCTCAGGAATAATATTTCTATCGTTCTTGTGCGGTTTCAGGTCTTTCGGAGCATGTTTGCTCCGAATGGGACCGCCGCACGTCGTTTTGGTGTTTTGTGGCGCTGGAAACGTGTTTCCAGCTGCCGCGGTCACACGGCACCTCCGAATGAGGTGCCGTCTGGCCGACCATTTCACAATTCACGCCCCGGATGTTGTCGTATGGTGTCGTGGCATTCGTAGGTTGTTCGGGTGGTTTTGACCCCCCAACGCGCCATTTCAGCGCGCGTCGCGCTGCTGAAAAGGACACAATCGGACGTGCCACAAGCACCGCAAGTCCGATTGACGTG